>JAODAL010014317.1:0-87925 GCA_025379985.1 Phyllomedusa bahiana | reverse complement strand
CGTCCCCTCCCCTCCACCTCGTCATTGTCCCACTTTTGGGCCTTCCCTTTTTTTTTTGCCACCTCCGAATTGATGTCCCACTGTCTGCCCCAAAAATTGCTCTGCGCCGTGACCTCCACCTCTGTCATTGTGCCACTCTGGGCCAAATCCATTTTTTTGCCCCCTTTTAAATGCATTGTGCCATGTCTCCCCCTCATGCTCTGCTGTGGTGCTGTCGTGACTACACACTTGTCTTTTCTGCCACTCTTGGCCTACCCCCCCGTTTTTAACCTCCAGAATTCATTGTGCCACTCTCTGACCTCATGCTGCTTGGTGCTCCCGTCACCCTCCACACTCTTTCACTGATGTTGCCACTAGCCCTCAGTTTGTTTTTTTCCACTTCGCTGCCATGATTTTTATCAGGCTACACCCCCCCTTCATTTTTTTTGGCTTTTTTGCCCTCTTAATGCCCAGGGAATTTTAGAGTGAAGCATTCTAAGAGGGGCGGCAGTCATGTGGGGTTCTACTAAAACTAAAAATTTATGAAGCCCAAACCAAGCTCCCTCTACATTTTTAAGCATGGAAAAAACGTTCACGCACCCTGAGGCTCTGTGCAGCCTGGAAAAGCTTTTTTTAACCGTGTTCCTCCCGAAGAATTCGGAACAAGTTATTTTTTGTCGGAAATTTCAGCGAAGTGAGTGAACCGAATTTTTAGAAATTCGCCCATCTCTAGTTATAGTATCAGACCGTGTTGGTACACATTGTATTGACAAGGGGAATGGTAACCCCTCCCCCCCCCCACAGTTGTTAATTCGGCCTCTTCTACAAAAGCCTTTCTGTAAAGTTACTGATTGATTTTAAATTGGGTTAGTTTATCAAAAAGTTTTGGTAGGCCAAGCCTTTTCTTAATTTTGTTTCTATGCAAAGATATTCTAGAATTTTTATCTGGAAAATACTAGGATTTTATGTAACAGACTTGTTAGAAGAGGTGCCTCTGTATATCATTAGTGACTCACTAATGATATATTCTAATTGACAGTTATTTTTCCTATTTTTCTTCCTCCAGCCCAGATTGAAAGAATGATGTTTTCTGAAAACTGAAATTTTCTGTACAGCCTCTCACTACTTCAGAAATCTCCCACATCTCCCACTTTTAAGGCATGTACGACTTATTTTGCCACGTATTTGACATGATTTCGCCCCGTAAGCGTTTTTACGAGGAAAATGACGCATTTGGTAATTCATAGCTCTCATAGAGCTCTCATCGTATGCCTTGCCCGAGAGATAAATTGACATTCAATTTTGGCATTGCAAAACCCTGCTTGGGAAATTTCCCCGATCAGGGTGCTTTCCAAGCACTTGGGGGATTCGGCCACAGAATGGCCCCCAAACACCATGTGAAATACCCTTAGTTACAAAACCCCCCCAGCTTTGGATACCCCGTTTTTCCCCTGCGCTGGCACATATACCAGTCATTTAATCAAACTATAATAGTGTCTTAGGAAGATGAAAGCAGTGGCATAACTACAAGATGCCCCAGATTTAAACCCATTATCAGACCTCAAAATATCATTAAAACCATAGACCAGAACACATATATTAAAGGAGTTGTCTCACTTCAATGATTACCTTTTAATGTAAAGGTAAATAAAGACTATTATCAAAGACATTGCTTTGTTAATTTTGCTTTGATCAGGAGATAAAGAAGGATTTTATCTCCTCTTAGAGCATACAGGTTTCTCTGGTTACAGACCATCTCTACCCAGCTCTCCCTACTCTCTCTTATCTCTCCTTGCTCTAAGTTGTTGACATTTAGTCAGTCCATCCATCGTGAGTCCCCTTGTGCAGTCTTATCCCTAGCAACGGACTTTGTTTACTTACCTAAATGAGAAGCTGTTACTCTTTAGAGCTCTATAGCCTTGTGTACTTCACTTTATAAATCTCTTGAACAGAGGCGTAACTTCAAGCTCTTGGGCCCTAGTGCAAAAAGTGAAATGGGCCCCCCCAGTTACCATGAACCATTTACAATACTAGTGTCTTCTTATGTGGCAGAAGGGCTTTTGGGCCCCCTTAGGCTGCTGGGCCCCGTAGCGACTGCTACCGCTTCACCCCCTGTAGCTAGGCCCCTGCTCTTGAAGTAATGTCACTGTAACAGGAATAGCTAAGGACAGCAGAGCTGATATCAATCACTGCTAAAGGCCCATCTACAGCCTGAAGCCGGCTGTGGCTCTGTGAAACCGCATAGTAAGAAAACTCCTTTAATCAAATCCCAGACCACATGAGTTCAGACACCCAACCAGATAAATGAATTAATTTAGACACCAGACCCTGAAATGGTTGTTTGTTTTTTTTAACCCTTTAATGAGCGCCCACTGTCTGTTCATGACAAGCAGTGCGTGTTCACTGTCTGCTGAGACACCAAAAGACGTCAGTGCCTACAGAAGGGGTTGGCAGTTTCCATCAACAGGATGGAATTTTCAAGTAATAAACTTGAAAATTTGAGGCTTGTGGCTGGTTTGTTAGGGTATGTTCACACGATGTCTTGCGTCCGTGTGAACATCCGCTTTTCTGATGCATTTCTGGGTCCATCAGAACGGACCCAGAGACGCATCTAACAATTAGCAGTGAGTTTATCACTGCCGGCAATGACAGACACGCAGCGGTGTTCACATGAGAGATCGCCGCTGCGTGTTTGCATTGCGCCTGCCGGGTCCGTCTTTCGGATGCAATCTCAGAAATGACATGCAATTCTTTGATCGCATCCACGAGACGGACCCAACAGGCGCGATGCGTGTCTGTCATTGCCGGCAGTGATAAAGTCACTGCTAATTGTTAGATGCGTCTATGGGTCCGTTCTGATGGACGCAAGGCGCCGTGTGAAAATACCCTACCAAACCAGCCACAAGACTCAAATTTTCAAGTTTATTACTTATAGCATAAATGCACTTTCAAATAATTCATATATTCAGTGTCTGTCCCTGCCTTTGCACAGTGCTGTTGGTCTGTATTTGTGTGTTTGCCTTTTGCATTGCAGCCAAATCAGCTTCCATCTGTGCCATTTATTTTGCAACTTTGGGAGGTGCTTACAATTTTTGAGTTCTTTAGTTTGAGGAATAACTAGGATGTAAGGGCTGTCTGCAGTTTTTCTACAATTTGTGCAAAAACACATGATAAATGTCATGATTTTGCTGTAATCTACATGGAACCGTGACAGAAACAAGTTATGAGTAAATTGCAATAAATTCGTAGATGCAAAACTGCAAAATGCAGAACTGTGCATGTAGCTCACTGTGTGATTGGGTGGTGTGGTTTATGGGAATTGTGCCAGTAGGGCAGTTTGTCGGTCTTGGCTTAGGTGGTGTCCTAAAAGGGAATCATAAAGACATTCTGGTGGTTTAGTGGTCACAAACGGATTAACATGTTCCCTTTAACTCTGTTGTATAGTTGACAGTAAAGCACATATAAATCACTTTTGGGAACAGACACAAAACTGTGACTTTTTCATGCTGGAACTTAAACCTTAATTTGTAATTGTGGTTACTGCTGGGATGTGATATACTACGATAGTATTTGCTTATTGAGACTTTAGAGACTCTACTGACAAGCAGCTGAGCATGATATACATGAATATACAGTAGATCTTACTACAGGGATGTTATAACGTCTCAGGCATCAATGGATATGCATATATTCTGTTGTATTCACTGAATAGAATATGTGAATACATGGTTTTGCAGACCTTTATATATCATCCACACATAAATGAAATAGCAACTGTGAACTGGTATAAACTACAAATAGCTAATTTTGTGTATCATAAATGAAATATGAAAAATAGGACTAGGTTCACCATATTATACTAGTATATACAGTTGAAACCAGAAGTTTACATAAACTATATAAAAAGACACATAAGCACATTTTTCTCACTTTTTGACATGAAATCAGAATAACTCTTACCCCTTTTAGAACAATTAGGATTGCAAAATTATTTGTATTTCCCAAATGCCAGAATAATGAGAGAGATAATTTTAAGGCATTTTTATTACTTTCTGCAAAGTCAAAAGTTTACATACATTTCATTAGTATTTGGTAGCATTGCCCTTAAAGTGTATGACTTGGTGTCAGATGTTTTGGATATCCTTCCACAAGCTTCTTACAATAGTTGGTAGAAATTTTGGCCCATTCCTCCTGACAGATCTGGTGTAACTGAGCCATGTTTGTAGGTCGCCTTGCTCGCACCTGCCTTTTCAGATTTGCCCATAAATTTTCAATAGGATTGAGATCAGGGCTTTGTAATGGTCACTCCAAAACATTGACTTGGTTATCCTTAGGCCACTTTGTAACCAGTTTTGTAGTATTCTTTGGGTTATTGCCATTTGGAAGACCCATTTCCGCCCAAGCTTTAACTTCATGTCTTATATCTTGAGATGTTGCTTAAACCCCACAACATGATGCTGCCACCCCCGTGTTTCACATTTTGGATAATGTTCTTAGGCTTCCAGGATTTTCCCTTTTTCCTCCAAACATAATGATGGTCATTATGGCCAAAACAGTTAAATGTTATTGTTGTCAGACCACAGGACATGTCTCCAAAAATGTAGGTCATTGTTCCTGTGTTCATTTGCAAAAAATAATTTGGCTTTTATGTTTCTTTTGGAGTAATATCTTCTTCCTGGCAGAGTGGTCTTTCAGTCCATGTTTCACTGTGGATAATGACACAAACTTACCAGCTTCTGCCAGCATCTTCACAAGATCTTTTGCATTAATTCTTGAGTTGATATGCACATGTCAGACCAAAGAATTTTCATCTCTGAGATAAAGAACCTGTCTCCTTCTTGAGCGGTATGATGGCTGGACCTAGGGCAGCAGCCACAAGATGGAGTAGCAGCATAGGAAAAACCGCACAGCAAACAAAGGCAGCAGCAACAGGAGAATTCACAGTCTCAGCGGCACCGCAACAGGAACTGGATCTGCGACAGGAACACAGGCACACCCGCGGTTCGGAGCAGAGACCGCGCTTTAAGGACAGGACCAGGGACACAGGCATGTCCGCGGCCCAATGTCTTTAGTCTGCTTTTCTTCAGTAAACTGTTTGCAGGCTTTCTTGGGCATCATCGTTAGAAGAGGCTTTCTGCTGGGATGACAGTCATGCAGACCAATTTGATGCAGTGTGCGGTATATTGTCTGAACACTGACAGGCTGTACCCCCACCTCTTTAACCTTTGCAGCAATGATGGCAGCACTCATATGTCTATTTTGAAAAGACGATCTCTGGAAATGACGCTGAACATGTGCACTCAACTTCTTTGGTCGATCATAACGAGGCCTGTTCTGAGTGGAACTTGTCTTGTTAAATCACTGTATGGTCTTGGTCACAGTTCTGCAGCTATGTTTCAGGGTGTTGGCAATCTTCTTATAACCTAGGCCATCTTCATGTAGAGCAACAATTCTTTTTTTCAGATTCTCAGACAGATATGTGCCATGAGGTACTATGTTGAACTTCCAGTGACCAGTATGAAAATGAGAGAACTATAATACCAAATTTAACACACTTGTTTCCATTTACACCGAGCCCTTGAAAACACTAATGGTCACATGAACGGGGGTGGGGGAAAATGGAAAATTGGGACAATTTGTCCTTTTTTACTTAGGGGTGTACCATTTTGGTGCGTTGGTTTAGAAATTGATGGTGTGAGTTTGGTTATTTTTGAGGGCACCCAAATTTAAATATTATCAGTGTACCTGACTACTTTACATTGTACAAAGTGTCATATCTTCAGTGTCATCCCATGAGAAGATATAACAAACTACTGTGAGGGGTAAACTCACTTTTGTGAGATACTGTGTATATATACTTTAGATACATAAAATTTCTTAAAAAATTAAATGAGACCATCTCTTAACTTGAGAATGCACAACTTGCTGATCTCCAACAAGCAGCTTAATGGAAAAATTCATAACAGGTGTTTGATCCCTGAATTCCTAATAAATTTAGTGGATCAATTTGAATTGGGATTTTAAACAGTCCTACTCATCATGCTGCTCACATTTTGACATCATGAAACCAAAACAACAACTTACAATTGATTAACAGTACCTCAGCATTACAAGGCTTCAAGCAGGATGCTCCAATGGAAGGGGGTCTTGAGCCTTTGAGTATCCACAGTGTCATCAGCAGGTTAAAACGGGAGATGAAAAAAAAAAGACTGGAAGAGTCACAGAAAGGCAAAGAAGTGGGCATCTGGAACTGGATGATGAATGCCACACAACAAATTTTTGGCATGCAGAAAAATTAACTCCGTTAGGCTGCCATAATAATTATGAAAACAATGTATCTTACACTTGCCAAATAATATTACCATTTAGTGTCAAAAAACTACAACAAACATAAATACCTACACAGTACTTCTATACAGTGCCCTTGTTAGGTACACAAATATTTTCATAATGTTTCAACCCAAAAAATTGTTGGCCCATAAGCCTTACTTTGCCATTTTTTACAAGATTACTTTGTACTTCACAATTTTCATAGATTTCACTTACAGTGATAATACATCTTTCCAGGGTTTGTCCCTGAAACTTTTAAATTTTTTGACATTTCTTATCACTTTTCCAGCCTAGAAGGGTAGGGAGCAATTTTCCTTTGCACTCTATAATTTCCTGAATATAAAGTTTTCCTGCTGAGATCTGACAACTGTGAGAGCCATTGGGACTGAAGGGGGTTTGCAAAATTATAGTATAACAAGCAATACCCAGAGAAATAGTCATATAGATGGTCATATTGTTTTCTCCTGTTGTGTGCAGACCATGAATAATATCCACATGATAATGGAAATGAGGTGCCACATCAAGTATTAATCTAGGATAATCTCATATCTCTGACCTAGCATCAAGTGGCTATGGGCTCCCCTTCCAAGGGGCCGTCTAGTTTCAGTATCTACCATGGCACTTTTAAAGTCTACAAAGAAAGGACTGAAGACATCAAAACCGCGATGTGTTATTAAAACTCAACCCCCTGCCCGGGAAAGTAATGAAAACCCCTTTTTCTTTTTTTGTGCCAAACTGTTCCCCTGGTTTATAAAGTATTTAATCAGACTGGGGGGTTTAAAACTCCTGCTAGGAAAATTCTTTGTAAGAAATACACTTCAAATACTGTGAGAGATGGAAAAACAAGAATATCTGTATTTGGAGGAAAGGTGTTATTGACTGGTTACATGGTTTGATGTTATCATCCAGTGCTATCTGACTTTTCTGTAGCTACATTAGGGTACACAGGGGCAGAAATAAAACATGTGTACTTGTTCAGTTTGCACAGGTTCAAATGATGAGATATTGTATAATCGATTGTTCTGTAACAAATATTAAAGTTTATATAAAGCAGCAGAGACTACATTAACACATACAATGCAAATGTAGCAAAGCTGAGTTTGTCGTTTAAGCCCTTAAAGAGGTTGTCTCACTATAGTGATTCATCTTAAATCAGTCCTGTTTTCTTGGTTTCATTTTTAAATTCTGGGGTTGTTTATGGTTTCATAGCTGCAGTAGAAAGCCAGGTTGTAGCTATTAGCAACCAGTGCTGATAGCTTTATCATGATGAGATCAAACAGGTCAGTAGTATAGCGACTGAGGAGCAGATGCTCCTATGTCAAGAGGGGATATCTTAGGAATAGGTAGGATCACTGTTAATGCGGACATATATTGCAAGTGTGACTTGTTTTTACAAGATCTTTAACATAAAAAGCAATCCTTGTAGTGAGACAACCCCTTTAAAGTGTGGCCTAATTTGTGCCTTATGGACCAAGCAGTTTTATGCTTTAGCTGTTGCATTCCGAAAGCTAGGACTTTATTTTTTCTAGATGTAGCTGTGTTATGGCTTGTAACTGTGTTATGGCTTGTGTTTTTTTTTTTTTTTTTATGTCTTACGGAAAAAAAAACGCATTACAACACCTTTCATTTATTTATTTTTGCATTAACATAGCCTTATGATGGTTTATTTTTCATATTTTTTGTATTGGTATTAGTGATATTGGCTGTTCCGCATCATACAGACTGAATATTGAACATACTGAATTATAGAAAGAGCAAAAGCAACATGCTCAGGTGGGTTCTAGCTACCGTACCAGTGCCTTTCAGCTTAATCCAGATGCCTCCAGCAAAAAGACATATAAGTCAGAGACACTATTTTGGTTTAGAGCTCATTAAGGTTACAGCCCTCGTTCCTCATCTTACTGCAATGGTAACTAGAAAAAATCCAATGGTCAGATGTTTATTGTCATAGGGAAAGGGATATGTGAGGATACCAGATCCATCCAGCTTCACCTCTCTCCCCAAAAGTAAAAATTAATTAACTGACCTGATCCCATACACAAAGGATTGTCAAAAGATCCTGTCCAAATTTATCAGATCAGTTGTCAATTATTTAATGTATATGACCATCTTCATGGAAAGGTTAGACAGCCTGAAAGCTGTGTGTGGTCAAAACCACGGTCGCCAATGGCCACATAAGTTTGCCAGTACAACAATGATACTGTCTGACTCCACTGTAATTGTTATAATGGAGAGAGCCAATAACCAAAATTTTTGCCCAGGGTCCTACAACAGCCTTAATCAATAACTGAAAATTCTTTTGAGACGTCCAAGGAGAGTTTTCGGAAGTTTGGCACATGGCCCGAGCACCATACACAGCAGGAGCTGCATGTTATGTGCAACTAGGCTCCCAATGCAAAGGGTGGGGTTGGAAATAGCTCTGTTCTTGGCAGTTTACCCCCTAGATGCCACAGTCGATTGTGGCTAAGGGATCTAAATGGTTAACAAAGGAAGAGAACACCTGTAAACCATTGTTAACCCTGTGACACAATCAGGAGATGCTAATGGTTATCCTGGTAGCTGTAGGCTAAATATTGCGCTCTGGGTGTGCCATGTGCCATGTCCTACCAGATTTAGAGTCTAATAGGCTGCCTGCCATAGGTATAATACATAGCAATACAGTAATGATCCCCCAATAAAAACTATTTATTTTGTTAAAAACATTTCACTTTAAAAAAGTAAAAAAAAAGTCTGGTTGCTTTTTAGTGTTCAGTCTCACATAAAACAAAATAAGAAAAAAAGTAATCAAAACTCTTATGTACACAAGTCCGTCCTTAGGTCTAGCAACAGAAAAAAAGTTATGTCTCCTATGATATAATGACTTAAAAATATAATAGTTAAAGTGGCAGCTATGATTTATAGATGTGAGTGTGGCCAGTACAATGGGGGAGTGACCAATAAAAGGCGCACTGCTTATGGAAAAAATTCTGCTGCATGTAACTCTCCCTGAATGCAGTTTTCAAAATTGGCAAGCATGCTTAATCCAGCCCTGAACAAGCTACGTATAATAGGCTTGTGTAAGGCACCACTTTTTGTATGGATATATGGTTTTAGGCTATGTCTACACAGCACGGGTTTTTCATCAGATTTATGGCGGATTCAGTATTTAGAATCCACTGAAATGCCAACTTTACCCAGTGCTGTGTAGACCGCAATGAAATATCTGTGCTATAGTCTACACAGCACAGATTTTTTCTGGTCAGTCTTAAAATCTACCGGATTTCAGCAAACCCAAAATCCGACAGCAGTTTTCAGCACAAATCTGTGACAAAAACTGTGGTCCAGCAATGTTAAAATATCATCGGATCTTGGACAGCATTATAACACTACTATGTAGACATAGCCTTAGCAGCTAATGCTTATCAGCAGGTGGGGGCTGGGTGGCTAGAGCACGGAGGTGGTGGATATCTTTGAAATAGTAAACCTGCTGTATCTTTGAAAAGAAACAAAATCAGAACAGAAATGTAATTAGTAAAAATGTTTCTTTACCTTTGCCTACATATTTAAAGTTAATCAGTACCACTTTAAATTATCTTCACAAAGTAGAAAAGATAGTAGCTACAGATGACAATCTGAAGCTTCGTGCACATTCTGGTATTATTGGAATATCTTAAGGGATTTTCTGGACATGCGTTCTTGTGTGTCCAGGGGCTATTGATTGTTTCTTACAACATACAGAGTTGTTTCCACTTCAGGTAATTGTTGTTCTAGATGGAGAGCCAAATTTCCCTCTTGGGGGTTGCGTTACTTTTTTTTTTTTTGCTTTCCTCTCCTCTCCATGGCGATGTTGTTTGCTTGCAGCAAATAACTTCAAACCAGTGTGTCCACATTTTGCAAAAGCTTCTCAAGCCTTCCTAAATATAATCAAAAGGAGTATTCCAGTATGATGTGATCTGACCTCTATGCCACTTATGGGCACACCTGGAGTGTGACTGATATCCGCCACTCCTCTAACTAGCAGGGTGTAACTGATCTCAGCTCCTGAGCTGCACAGCCCTAGGAGCTTCAGACTTAGGCTATGTTCATACGGCGCGAGCTCCCGTGGGGCGGGGGATCCGGCAACATTCATTACTAGCGGCGCATATTCGCCGCTAGTAATTGACCTGTCACATATCTCCCCCTGTGGCGTATTGTGCGAGCGGGGAGAGGAGGCGTCATCCATAGTTCTCTATGAGAACTGTGGATTACCATAATGACTGGGACGTATCTCGCCCTGTATCGAGCACAGTACGGTGTGAAATACAGGGCGAAATATGTCCCAATTTAAGCCGTGTGAACATAGCCTTAGGGTATGTTCCCATGGCATGATTGCACTGCAATACGCCCAAAGAACTCCCGCAAATACGGTAAGATCATAGCACTCATCAAGTGCTATGATTACCAAACGTATTCCTCGGCGCGTTCTGAGTGCCCGGAGAAAGAAGTGACATGTCACATCTTTCTGGAGCTTACTTACCAGGGAAAGGGAGGGTGGATGGATGCCAAGCCAGTGCTCAGTATATGCCGCTATATGTTGTGTGAACATACCCTTACACTGGGTCTTAATCCTAGAAACACAAAGCCTTTCTGATAAGGAGGTAGATTCTTGGTGTGGCTGTGGAATGGTATTCTGTGTTGCTGCTTCCTGGTTTGGGCTGGCAGGGAGCAGCAGAAACAAGGAACCAGTCCATGAAAGTGAGTAGCTGGCACAAAATCTGCATTGTTGCGGCTCATGCTCACTCTTATGGGAGAAAAAGCTGTGAGCTTAGTGGTTTAACAACTTCTGACCAATAACGGAACTGCAAAGGAAAGCCTGAAGGAGAAGCGTGCTTCATCTTGTGAGAAGTAGTGTTGAGCGATTTTTATCGACAAAGTTGAAATCGGCAAGGTTTTTATGGTGATCGAAAATTTCCAGATATGCGTTTATTTAAGGTTAAAATCTGTGGCTCATCTATTATAAGGATTCGCGCCATTTCTCGGCGCATTCTGTTATTTTGGCGGCCAGCAAATCACGATTACAGATAGAGCAGGGGTAGATGTAGTGTGACGACGGTCATGACTGGGATGTGTATGGTTGCGATTGTCTGGGATAAAAGATCACAGACCCTCATTTTAAAATAGAACAGCGTCTTTATGTTTCAAGCCTCAGTTGTCTCACAGCGTCTCATAGGGATAGGACCTGCGCTCTGCTGTGGCAAACAGCTCAGAGAAATTTAGTTTATTTTGCACAGAGAAAACCTTACTATTAGCTGTCTGAATCCTTACCAAGTTTAGTTAGATTAGAGATTTGAAGATTTTATGTAGGTTAGCTAGAGAATTTTAAAGCAGTATCTACCATGTAAATTCACGGCAGTGGGGAGCGGGGGGGGGGGAGGGGGGGAGGGGCAATGCGGTGCGAAACACAGACAGCTCTATCATATAAAAGAAAACGGGATAAAGTTCACCAGAATTTGTGTAGACATTGTAGTGGAATATTCTTTATTATTAACAGTTTGCTATTGAAATATTCCTGGATATTGGGCAGCCTGAACTTCATACTTGGATTACACATCACTTTCTAAGTAAACTGCAGGTTCTCTTTGTTGCTGCAAAACTCCACTTTTATTATCAGAATACCCATTTACAGATAGGTGTTCATTTTCAATTTTACCCATTACACCTGTGAATGTTGATATATACACCTTGCAGTTAAAATTCCAATTCCAGCAATCTTGTAGTTAGCAACAGGTTGTTTGTTGCCAAAAAATCCGCGTATCGTAGGAAATATTCACAGTTTACGTGTGTTTTGACTTTTGACCACCCAGCATTGTTCATTGACGCAGCAATTACGTAATATCTTAAAAACAGCAATTCTATAATTCACCACAAGGTGAATTGAAAGGTGCAAAAAATATCGTTTATCTATACCAAAACATAAACAGTTACGTGTTTTTTTGACTTTTGAAGTCACCCGCATTGTTACATTGACGCAGCATCTACGTAAATCTTATAACAGCAATTCTTATTCGAACCCAGGTGAATCGAAAGGCTGCAAAAAAAAATACCGTTTATTATACCAAAAACATAACAGTTACGTGTTTTTTGACTTATTGCGCTCCCAGCAATGTTTCATTGACGCAGCCTCTATGTAATATCTTAAAAAGCAATTCTATTATTACACCACAGATGAATTGAAAGGGCAAAATATACCTCGTTTTTATACCAAAACATATCAGTTACGTGTTTTTTGACTTTTGCGCACCCAGATGTGTTCATGTGACGCAGCATCTATGTACAAATACTTTTAACCAGCAATTTTCTTTTTCACCACAGGTGTATTGAAGGTGCAAAAAAAATACCGTTTTATTATATCAAACAATAAAACAGTTCGTGTTTTTTTGACTTTTGCACACCCAGCATTTTCATTGGACGAAGCATCTACGTAATTCTTAAAACAGCAATTACTATATTCAACACAAGTGAATTGAAAAGGTGCAAAAAAACTATGTTTTTTTATACCAAAACATAACAGTTACAGTGTTTTTTGACTTTTGACACCCAGCATTGTTCATTGACGCAGCATTCTACGTAACATCCTTTAAACCAGCAATCTATATTCAACCACAGGTGAATTGAAAGGTGCAAAAAATACCGTTATTATACCAAAACATAACAGTTACGTGTTTTTTGATTTTGCGCACCCAGCATTGTTCATTGACGCAGCATCTTTGTTATTTTAAAACAGCAATTTATATATTCACCACAGGTGAATAGAGCAAGGTGCAAAAAATACGTTTATATAGCAAAACATAACAGTTACGTGTTTTTTGTCTTGGCCACAACCAGGACTTGTTCATTGACGCCAGCAGTACGTAAGATTTTAAAACAGCAATTCTATATTCACCAACAGGTGAATTGAAGGTAGCAAAAAATTACGTTTTATAGATCAAAAAATAAAGTACGTGTTTTTTTTGGGACTTTCGCGCACCCAGCACTGTTCATTGACGCAGCATCTACGTAAAATCTTAAAACAGCCAATACTATAATCACCACAGGTGAATTGAAAGGTGCATAAAATACCGTTTATTATATCTAAAACATAACAGTTACGTAGTTTTCTGACTTTTGCGCACCCAGCCACTGTTCATTGAGCAGCTTTACGTAAATCTTAAAAACAGCAATTCTTTATTCACCACAGGTGAAATTGAAAGGTGCAAAAAATACTCGTTTATTATACCAAAAACACTAACAGATAAGTGTTTTTTGGACTTTTGCCCAGTCGAGATTTGTTTGAGAGACACCTTGCAGTTAAATTTGAATTACCAGCAATTTTGTTTTGATTAGAGGGATTTGAGTAATAGCTGTGATTTGAGTATTGTTAATAAGAGTCTTTCCAAACTTTTCCATACAACTTCTCAAATTTTTATATTTCTGAAACATGGAGCAAAATGAGGTGCGTAAGCGAGCAATGAGGGGGGTATCAAGTCTTACCTCCTCGTCCTCGCCCTGCACGACACCAAATGTCATCATCAGCATAATCAGCAGTCAGTCCAACATGAAGCAGCCCCCAATGTCACAATCGTTGTTAACCAACTGCACTGTGGATAATTACCATAGTTCTCGAAGACATCTTTGATGACAATATGCGGCTTGGGGTCAGAAGAAATGTTAAAAAAGTTCAAGAGGATGATTTAGGTCTACTCTGAAGCACAAGTTATTGATGACATCAGAGGGAGGTGAAGGAGCCGGTCAATCGAGCAAATAATTCCCGGGGCGGTTCGGCACAAACGACTTGAGTGCCCCTTGGTTGTAGCCGCAGCTTACGGAATGCAAGAAAGTTCAGGAACGACAAAGTCACCTGTGTTGATGATGATGATGATGACGACATTGCGGATCATCTGTGGGGTATTTCCGCAGAATTTGCTTGCGGGCGCTTCATCAGGTGGTTCGAGGGAGGTGAACGATGGGGTAGTATCAATACGGGTCCAGGCCACAAAAGGGAGGAGGGCAGGTTCGCAGAAGTCGCTGTATTGATTCCGCCAGCCTACGGGTAGGCCCTACCCTGTCCTCGCTTATCGCCGTCAAAAATGGTCCAGGGCAACTCTCAAGCCTGGGCCTTCATTTGAGCAAGCCTCTGATTCACCCAGCGATGTCATATGCGCCTTTGCCGGGAAACGCATAAGTAAGAGGCAAGAACCTTAAGTGGTTAACCACCTCCAACATGTTTGTCAAATGCAGCGGAATGCATGAGTTGTATAGGGAGGGAACACTTGGCCAAAAAAGTCCAGACCGACGCCGGGCCTCCAAACCATCTGTCCACCACCCTTTGTCTCCGCCTCTCCTCCTCCCGCACACAAGCGTTCCTCAGTGCCACTTGGTTAGTCCTCTCAGTGTTCATGATCAGAGTTCAGCCTTCCGCTTCAGCCTCCATCCGTCGCACCGAAGTACCACCAGCACCACCAGAGACCTAATCCTACCTCTTCTCCTTCCGCCAGTTACAGTTTGACGACACTGACAAGCCCGTACATCGGACTGTCTAGCAGCCAGCCTTCTGTTTCCAGGTTTGGAGCAGACAGAAGAAAAAATTTAACGCAAACCATCCCAAAGCCAAAAGCGCTATGAATGCGGCATATTGCACCAGGCTTTTGGCCTTGGAAAATGGTTTCCTTTCAGTTGGTGGAAACAGAATGGGTTCCAGCAACGTCCAGGGGGACCCTGCCGGCCCAACATTACCAGATGCCAGTGAGGCATTTCTTTGCCGAAAAATGCAGTCCCTGCCACTGGCCAGCTCATCCGTCATCTCTAAAATTTTCAAGAGCGTTGTCTGCATCTGTTGTCCGGGAAAAGTCCATCTCACCACCGAAACATGGACTTAGTAAAGCACGCCAAGGGACCGCTATTTCTCTGTGACAGCTCAAATGGATTGTAGCTGGAGTGGGATGTCTCCTGGGGGGGGTTTGACGGTGGATATCAGGCTCGGTGCACGCTCTTCAATCAACAGTAGAATGGTGCAGGGCTCTTTCCACCCAAGGTCCTAGGGTGGCATCACGTCCCCAGAGACACCACAGGCCGTGTTGAAATTAATTGCCTTGGAAGGACGTCACACCACAGGTCAGGAGCTTGTGGACGGCTCTAAGCAACGAGCCAGGACCGCAGGCTGGGTTGACAACGAACCTTGGGACAGGCAAGGTGGTGGCTGGATTACGGGCGAAATTCGCTGGCCAGCCTTAAGATCGGTAGGCTGGGACATCCCTTGCATACGCGGCCACATGTCATGAACCTTGTCGTCCAGAAAATTCTAAAGAGCTCACCAGGGTCTGGACTGACTGATGAAGTAAGGCTCGAGGTCCTGAGTTTCGCATTCCGATGTCGCACCCTGCTTCGTCCCGCCTGGCTGCGTTGCAGCGTCAGTCAGGCCTCCCATGTCAACCGTCTATTGTTGACGTGGCATACCACGCGAAAATTCACCCTCACATGCTCCAGCGATTGTGGGCAGCAGAGTCAATGCCATTACGCAGGTACAGAAAGTGACACATGGCATGTAAAGCAGCCGGTACGGGACATCGGGTGTGTTGACACCACGAGAGTGGAAGAAGGTGAACGAGCTTGCACCATCCTTGCCAGTTTTGAAGAATCCACCAAATTGGTCAGTGTGGACAATGCCATTGTCAGCATGAGCACTGTGGTGATCTTAGTTCTGGATCGATCGGTGGATCACTCTGAAACAAACAGGTCCCGCCAGCGGACGGAGGGGAGACGGACTCTGTTTTTTTTTGCGGGACACGGAGCCTTTCTCTCCGTCAAATCCACAAGAGCCCGACAGTTTCACAATTTCATCGTCTTCATTAGGCAGTGGTTCGGTGGTCCAGAGATAGAGGGCAAGGTGGCGCTTCCAGCTCCTCAGGGTGCTTCATCTCATGCAAGTCAGGGCTGTGTAGAAGCTGTGCCGCGAACGGCAGGCGGTGGTGGAGGAGGAGGAGAGGAGGTATTGCCTAGACCACCGATGTACCGACGTCCCTGCCTTGGAAAGAGGTTGGGGGCGAATTTGAGGCGGAGGAGGAAGATGAGGAAGACTCGTTTGCTAGTGCCCCTCGACCCAGAGCTGGGAAAATCAAGCTCCCATCTCTTCTCATGAGTGCTTGGATTGCTCCATTTCTTCCAACATTGATCCTAGCATTAAGGCCATCAAAATCGAAACAACAGTTACTGGGTGGCCACCCTCCTGGATCCCCGGTACAAACAAAAAATCAGCACTTTCCTTCCACCCACCCAAATCGAGAGTAAAATGCAGGAACTGGAGACCTTGTGATTTGTATCAACTGGAGAACATACTGTTGCGTCTGCTTCCCTTCCCCTAATGTCACGGCTGGAACAACATCAGCCGACGTGAACAGCAATAGTCGTGGCCAAGTAGGCGTAGCGGCAGCAGCAGGCAAGGTGGCAGAAGCCTTAATGGGGGCTCTGGCAATCTTTGTTTACCACCTCACCAACGCATGCAATGCAGGGCAACACATCAACACACAGAGATCAGCTTAAGATCATGGTGCACGACTATCTGGTCTCAACACCGATGTTTTTGCATGTGTTACGGCCCATTAGGTCTTCTGGGTATCCCAAAATGGGACGAAATGGTCCCGAGCTGGCTCGTCACGCCATAGTGGTGTTGTCCTGCCAGCAGCCAGCATCATATCTGAGCGGACCTTCAGCACAGCTGGAGGAGTCATTACAGACAAACGCATCCGGCTTTCCATCAGATTTTAATGTGGATCGTTTGACTTTCTCATCAAGATGAATCCAGGCTATGGTTCTCTGATCGATGTTGGGCCCCAATATTGTCGAGGTCACCGATATAGTTGCCGCAGTTCTACTTCACATTCCTTTTCCAAAAGGAAATGGTCCTTCTTGAAAACTTTTTGTTTTTAAATGATCATTTCTTACTGCAATTTTTTTTTCTCTTTTTCCCAATCAGTCATTTTGTGGTTTTGTGTGAGGAGACTGTATAAAGACAGCAAAGGTTTCATGACAAATCCGTATTACAATTTTACTCACTTTATCTTAAGAAGTTCGTTCGCATTGTCAATGGTTTTAGAGGTCATGTTGCTGTGAGATACTAGCAATAATCATGGTCTTTGGAACGAAATGTGAATTCTAAGTGGGATTTCTCCCTCCACATTTTTAATAGTGGTGAGAAGTTATATTTATAATTTTTTGGGGTCATGTAAGCTGTGAGATACAGCAATAATCACGGTCTTTGCTACAGAAATGTGGCTTCTAAGTGGCTTTTCTCCCTCACAATTTTTAACAGTGGATGAGAAGTCATGTTTTTATAGTCTTTGTGGGTCATGCTGCTTAGAATTTGCAGCATTACTACAGGTCCAATATATAAAAAAAATGTTGTTTATATCAAGTACATTTGTTCCTTCACAACTTGACCAAAGTGGCCTCAAGGGTCTTGCTTTGAATTTTTGGGGCATTTTGCTGTGAATGCAGCTATACTACAGGTCCTATTCCTAAAAAATGTTGTTCTAACAGACATGTGTTCTTCTCAATTGTCATGAGTGGCTCAAGGGTGATGGTTGCTGTCAGAAACAGGAATAGGTAGGACATGTTAATGGGGAAACATATTGCAAGAATGACTTTGTTTTTGCAAGTTCTTTTAACATAGTATCATTCCCTGTATTGTAGACAAACCATTTATATACAATGAAAAAGAGAAACAAAAACTGGTGGGATTCTCCATCCTATTTTAAAAAATGTGTTCTAGAATTTAAAGTACTAAAAATACTTGCTTGTACAAAATAGCTGTTAAAAATTTTCCTCTGAATTGTATACAAGGGAGGTACAGGAAAACTGACAGATGTTGGTTGTTTCAAAGGACATGGAGTACTGGAGCACGGACAGAGAACAATAGTAAAGAAGACCATTTCCTACCAGGCCCACGGTTGAGTAAAATGAGAAAAAAAGAATGCCAGAAAAAGGGGCACCTGGGTGTTAACAGGAGGCGTTATACACAGTATTTCAGTGAAGCTCAATTGGTCTCCACATCAGACGGAAGGGGCAGCAAGCGCTACCAGGTATTGACTGTGGTACAGAGGAAGGCTGGAATTCTCACACCTTCCGCTTCTCGCACTCTACTTCAGCACGACAAGTTTTATTGCTGCGTCATCAGCATTTTAACCTGCGTGTTAATAATCGACTGACGCCAGCCTGGGCTTTCACCGGCACACACTGTAACTCGGCCCTGGGTCATGCTGTGGCCAGGGACAGGTATTGTAAATGATCCAGTGAAACTAAAATGGATGGTTAAGGGACTCCCTTTTTTCCGGCACTTTTTATAATGTGGAGGTCATGCAGGTTTGGGGCTCATATGTGGCCCAGGTTCTGGTATAGTCAATGACCAGTTCAACTAAAATGGTGTTTGAAAGACTTCCTTTTTCGGCACTTTTTTGAATGTGGGGGTCATGCAGGTTTGAGGGTCATGCTGTGGCCCAGGACAGGTATAGGGTCAATGTACAGTTCAACTTAAAAAATGGTGGTGTAAGAATACTTTTTCCGGCACTTTTTAACTGTGGGGTCATGCAGGTGTGGGGCTCATGCTGTGGCCCAAGGACAGGTATTGTTCAAATGCCAGTAGAAACTAAAAATGGTGGTTAATAAGACTCCTTTTTCCTGTCAATTTTTAAATGTGCGGTGGTCTTGCAAGGTTTGTTGCTCATGCTGTGGCCCAGGACAGGTATAGTCGAATGTCCAGTGAAACTAAAAAATGGTGGTTGAAAGACTCCTTTTTCCGTTGGTACTTTTTAATGATGGGAGTAATGAGGTTTGGGGCTCATGCTGCGTTCAAGGACAGGAGATTTTTCAATCGTCCAGTTTCAATAGTAAACATGATGGTTCAAATCATACTGCCTTCTGCACTTTTTAATTTGTGGGCGTGGACGTGTGTGTTGTGATTGAGTTGTTTATGCTTATGTGATGATGCTTGATGAGGTTTAAGGGTCAGGCTGTGGTACAAGACAGGGATAGTAAAAGGGTTCTGTGGACTTTTTTTTTCTGTGACTTTTATTACCTAAGTGTGTTGCCTATAGATGTAGCACGTATACATTTGACTGTTTGTGGATGTTAATTTCAGCTTTCATCAGCTTGTTTGGGTGTAAAATGAAGGTTGTGGTTGCTCTCCCATAGATTTTAATGGTCATGGCATAATCGATGTCACTATCGAAAAACACTTATGATAGCGGCCGACTATCGACTATCGATCGATCTCGATAGCCAACGCAAGCGCTCAACACTAGTGAGAAGTCCTCCCAGGAACATTACATAGTAACATAGTAGGTAAGGTTGGAGAAAGACACAGGTCCATCGAGTCCAAACTGTAACTTTTCAGTGTTTGATTACAGTAGGAAGGCATAAACCCAGAGCGTGGATGCCATTTGTTCCCTCTACATAAGTGTTATCAGGGGGGCTTGAACCAAATAAAGGTTAAAAAAACCTAAGCCAGGCTATTGTGATAAGAGAAAGTGTACCAAAAGATGTCTGTGCGTAAGCACTATGGGAAACAGATGCCCATTATAAAGCCTCACATATGTCAATAAGACAGTGACCACAGTGGCTCAAAAGGGAGGGAGGCTCATGGAGTTTCCAACCAAAAGCCGCAGGCTTTCATTTGGTGCAAGACTTTCTACCTATTCAAAAAATGGGAGTGCGGTCTACACTCTTAGGGTACTTTCACCACTGTGCAGTGTTGGTTGTAGTTTTGGTGCAGTGTCTAAACTGTGCTTCAAACTTAAACTGATTTTATTACAGCAGCTTCTTTGCGCAGTCGTCTAAATTGTACAGAAAGGTGTTTCAAGTAAATAATCAAGTCTTGTGGATTACAGACACACTGATTGATTATTCACTTTGCAATCAGTTTAGATAAGTGAATAGAAGCGCTTGCTGGTAATAATGGCGTTGTATAATTGAAGTGCAGTAACAAGCACCATAAAAATGCGCTATGTGTGAATTGAAAGCACACTTAGGGGAAAAAAATTGGTTTGACTACAATCCTGTTTTGGGCCAGTGCTGCACTGTAGATGCGGTTGAAGCTGAGGCTCCACTCACGTCTGGACTGGTGGACGGCAGAATGAATGATGGGGATGGGATGAGTGATAAGGATAACATTAGCACGAATGATGTTGATCGAGATGTGGGTGTTAGGGATACAGGGAGGGAGGCTGTGCAGACTGTAGAGGCTGGGGGCTGTTGTTGAGGCTGCTACACCTGCCCCTGCAGCAGCAGGGAAACTGGATCTAAGAGGGTTTCTATATCTTTCAGCTCTGGGGAAGGTGGAAATGTCAATCATGGTAGAGGGAAGAGAGGTTGCATTATCCTTTTTGATAGAGTGACTTAGTTTCTTAGCCTTCAGTGAGCAAAAGAGGGGGGAGACTGCATGGTCTCTTCCATCAACCAGGCCAGGGGTTGCCAGAGAAAAGTGATCTGTCTTTTCTTGGAGGACAATGTCCTTCAACATGTCCTCCAACATGTCTGTCTAGGACAAAGTTGGCTGAGCTCTTCCTGAAAATGGGCTTCAAGACTAAGGACACCTTTGCCTTAATACATCCATATGGGACCCCAGTGTCTGATGTCAGTTTTACATGGGCTGAAGAGTTTAAGCTCTTGGTATAAATCCTGTTTGGAATCGAAAAATTTTGTCTGGTATACAACATTTGTTTGGAATAAGACTCGAGGTGGCCTGGACCTGCATGACAGCGGACGCATTACAGAGGAGTTCGGCACAACTTTCGGCCAGTTATCTCAAGCGAGGATGAAGAATTTAGCAGCCTGTTGCTTCTGGAGGTGCTTTGGCTCAGAGTTGCCATCAGACTGAATCTAGAATATTATACGGACTCGATTAGTATTAATATTTTGTATGTTTTCAGGCTAGTTATCTAAGCCTTTTCTTGAAAACTCTGTAACTGTGACATCTCCTGGGCAGGATATTCCCACTGATTTACAGTTTCATAGTGAAGAAGGCTTTTCTCTGTGGAGATTGAATCCCTTTTTCTCTCAGCAAAGGGAATGTCTGATTGTCTGTTGAGGGGGTTTTCAATGAAAATAGTTTTTCCCGATACTTTTGTAGGGGCTCATTTATATACTTATATAAATAAATCATGTCTCCGGTGCCGTCTTTCTCAAGAATATTTAAGTTCATTTTTTAACTTCTCCTATAACTAAGATGCTCCATTCCCCTTATAAGTTTGGTTGACACGTCTTTGCACTACTCTCTAGCCTCCATTAATCTTTCTTTAACTTGAGCCCAGAACTGAACAGCATATTCCAAGTGAGGCAGTACTAGTGCTTTATACAGCGGCGATATTACATCTCTGTCCCGTGAGCCCATGCCTCTCTTAATACACCCCAATATCTTGCATGCCTTAAAGGCTGCTGATTGACACTGCAAGCTGTTCAGTAATCTATGATCTACAATAACGCACAGATCTTTCTCAACAAGCGATACTCTCAGTTCTCCCCCCCCCAAGACAAATAATACCTGCAGATTATTAGCACCAAGATGCAGAACTTTACATTTATTCACATTGGACCTCATTTGTCTAATGGATGTCCAAACACTCAGTGCATCTAGGTCTGCTTGCACTTTACAGACATCGTCCATAGATTGCATTACACTACGTAGCTTGGTGTCATCTGCAAAAATAGAAACAGTGCTATTAATTTCCCTCCACTAGATCATTAATAAATACATTGAATAAAAGAGGACCCAATACGGAGCCTCGGGGCACCTCACTCATAACCGGGGACAACTCAGAGTAGGAGTCATTTACCACCACTCTCTGAGTACAATCATATAGCCAGTTTTTAATCCAATTACACACTATTTCTAATCCAATAGAGTTTTTACATTTACAAATAAAATGCTTATGAGGGGACAGTGTCAAATGCTATTTCTACAGCCGCCCGCTATCTCAGACTTTACTACCTCTTTCATAAAAAACAGATCAGGTTGGTCTGACATATTCTAGTTTAGTAAAACCATGCTGGAATTGGCTTACAATGTTATATTCAGCCACATATTCCTGTATATAGTCTCTTATAAGCCCCTCAAACAGTTTTACTACAATGGATGTTAAACTTACTGGTCTATAATTACTAGGGCAAGACTTGGAACCCTTTTTTAAGATAGGAACCACATTTGCCTTGCACCAGTCTCCTGGCACTATACTGGTCACCAGAGAATCTCTAAATATCATGTACAGGGGCACATCGATAACCTAACTGAGCTCTGTAAGGGTATGTTCACACAATTTAAAACTGAGCATATAATATAGTAGCTCGTACTGTACGCGGCGCTATACGCCCGCAGCTTCACAGGGCCAGCGCTTCCTTCTGAAGCCTCTCACTGACTGTCATTCTTCCCAGCGCGTAATCTCCAGGAAGAATAGACAGGTCAGTTCTTTCTCCGGGCGCGTTGTTGTGTGCTGAGTAAAAGAACAGGTAATCATAGCTCTCATTGAGAGCTATGAATTACCGTAATGTCAGCCTGCAATTTGGGCGAAGTACGGACCAACATTATGCCATGTGCACATAGCCTAAGAATTCTTGGATGTATGCCATCTGGGCTTGGAGCCTTATTCACATTGTTTATTTAACTTGTCTTGGATTTACAGTACTGACACCACCTATCTCCGCACTGGGCCCATCACCATCAGCTCTAGCACTGCACACATTAGTGCTGACACCACCTACATCCGCACTGGGCCCGCCCACATCAGCTACTTTCTCCTCATTTGTATGTACAGAGCTGAATAACTTATTTAGTTGCTCTGGCTTCTCCTGATCAGCAGTGACCAGCTCCCCATTACTTTTATTTAAGGGTCCCACATGCTCTGACTTTGACTTTTTGGCATTTATATGTTTAAACAATTTCTTGGGGTTTGTCTTGCTGTCCTTGGCCACCTGCCTTTCATTTTGTAATTTAGCTGATTTTATCACTTTTTTACAAATTTTATTAAGCTCTTTGTAATTTTCAAAGGCTAATGCTGACTCTGACTTATATTTTTTAAATGCATTTTGTAGTGGAAGGTAGAAGACATATTGGATTTAATTTTAATTGCCCATACTTGTTTCCTATAGAAATACATTTTGCTATACATTTCCCCAGAGTATATTTAAAGCTCTCCCATTTGGCTTCTGTATCACTAAATGATAATAGCTGCTCCCATGCCCTACAGTGCGGCTCTCAATAAGGGCAAATCGGCCTTTTTAAAATTAAATATTTTTGCCCTCCCCCTGTGTTTGTTTTTCCCAGTTTAGACTAAAATTAATTATATTGTGGTCGCTGTTATCAAGATTTTCAGGAACAGTGACCGCTTCAACAAGTTCTGCTTTATTAGAATTAACCAGATCCAACAGAGCATCACTTCTAGATCTTCCACAAACTGGTCCATAAAATTATCCTGTAACAGGTTGAGAAACTTCTCCTTTGCAGTTGAAGCAGAATCGTGACCCCAGTCAATATCGAAGTAATTGAAGTCGCCCATTTTTACCACTGTACCTGCCTGTGCTGCCCACTCCATTTGTTTATGCAGCTGATCCTCTTTCTCCTCAGTGATGTTGGGGGGGATCTGTAGATTAACCTCTCCTTGTATTTCCACCCACAAGGTTTCCACATCTTCACCCGCTATTGCCTCTTTCACACTTGCCTTCATATCACTCCTTGCATACAGATACGCTCCTCCTCCCTTCATGTTTGCCCTGTGCTTCCTAAATAGAGTAAAATCTTGAACGTTAACATCCCAATCATGCGAGAAATCCAGCCATGTTTCAGCAATACCAACCACATCAATGTGCTCCTCTAAAACTCGCACCTCAAGTTCCCCCATTTTGCATGCTAGACATCTAGCATTTGTGAACAGACATTTTAAATTCCCTTCCAGTTTTACATTTTTAGTCAACAGTATGGGATTATATATAACATGTTCATTAGACGGCATGGGATCATAAATTAATCGTTCAGTAGACAGTATGGGATTATACATCACTCCTTCAGTAGATGACATGTAATTATACATTACACCTTCAGCAGACGGCATGGGACTATGTATTAAACATTCAGTAGATGGCATGAGATTACATGAGATATTGTGGACACCTATATCTTCAATGCTGTTTTGCAACACATGGATCTCCTTATTCACTGGTCTAGTCCTCTTCTCTAACCTACCGACAAATAGAGATATGAAAAATCAGGGTACTACTATTTATCACAGAGCCCCCCCAAAAAAAAACAATACATAAAATTTTAGACTTATTATATACCTATAAAAATCCTAATCCACAAAAACCCTTTTTGCCGATATATCAATATACAAAATATCTATATACAACAGATCATTCATATAGGGCATATATAACACGTTTAGGATGTGTTACTCACGGTACTCGTTCACCTCTTCCAAATTCAAAGATAACAATTTATGCTGAAGATCAATAAGATGAAGAAAACTAACAAAATATAGCCCCAATGAATCGTCCCTATAAAGCCCTATTATGGTCACCAGGAAATACCTATCGGGGTATTCGCCCTGATAAGAGCTGCCCCAATTCTCCGAAGGTAACCTTCGTGTACCACAGCAAGGCTTTAATAAATGGTCAAACCAAAACAGATAATTTGCGGTTTCCCCATATAGGTTCATCGTGGGAGCTCAGGCAGACCAAAACCGATAAGTTGCGCCATGATAATCTATCCATGCATTTTTTTAGATTGCCCTCCGTCTTCTTCCCTAGTTTTAATACTCCCGCACCATTTCCATAATTCTCTCCCAAAGCACAGCAGACCCCCTTCCATTCAGGTGCAACTTAGCTGTAGAACAGCTAAACTACTGTCACGGTTCACGCTGCGGCCCCTGCTATGTACCGACAGCTTGCCTGCATCTCCTGCTGCGACATCCCCTGGTGTCCCTGGCTCTTTGCACGCACCTGTCCCGGCTCCTGTCAGTCCTGCAGGCATCCCTGCTGGCAGGTATGAGTCTCCGTTACTTCCTCCAGCTCCCTGACGTCCTGTGCTTCTAAGGGCACGCGCACGGCACTGCACCACATTTAAAGAGTCAGAGTACCTTGGCCCTGCCCAGTGACCTGTAACCTCTGGCTTCTTAAGGAACTTCCAACCTCAGCTCAGCGTCAGTTCGTTGTTGTGTTGTCCAGCACAAGAGCTTGACCCCTTGGCTGCTGTACTGCTGCTGACTCTGTCATACGTTTCCTGTACGTTCATCGTTACCTGCTGAACACCTGCCGCAGCACCAGCTTGCCATATACTTGTTGCCATACCCGGTGTCTGCTTCCTTCCTGGACTGTGCCAGCCGTTCACCTGCTACACCTGGACTGTGCATACGTTCTACGGCTACATCTGCAGTGCCCTGTCTCCGCTCCAGCGCCTGCTACCCGGACCTGCACTTCGGCTACCCACTGCTTGTGTTCACCATCTGCACTCGCAGAGGATCCGCCCAATCCGCACGTTTACAGCCACCCGGGTTGGAATCGTTACAACAACAGATTGCACCCCAATGAAAAGTCAGGCCAGTGCTCTAAGAACCCTTCTGTCCTACACTAAGACTTAAGCCATGAATTTAACCCCCTGAGCTCCTGCTTTCTTTCTTGCATTGGGCATGGCACAGGCAGTATTCTGGAGAACACAACCTTGGAGGTCCTTCCCTTCAACTTGGAGCCTAATTCTTTAAAATTATCCTCCACCTACCATGTATTTTGTCATTGGTCCCAACATGAACCACAACAGCTGGGTCATAGCCCCTTCCAGTAATTTATCCAACCGGTCCACCAGATGCCATTCGGTTGGGGCGGTCCTGGCGACAAATTATTTAATCCATCTTCCTGATTATAGAAACCCCTACAACCACTAATTGTCTTTTCCTACCTGCATTCCCATCCCCGACTACTAGTTGAGCTTCTAGGCCGGCTGTAAGGAAGAGCAGTATCCACTAGGGCTGCCATTTCTGAGACTAATGGCCCAGCATTATCATCCAACTTGGCAATTTTGCTAGGAAGCTCAGGAGCAGAACTGGACTTCCTTTTTATGGTTCCCCTAGAATTCCCTCTTACTTCATTAACCCTAGCTACATTGCTCATCCTGCTGATCTAGTATGCCATGTCCAACATTTAGCCCACTAACTGCTTGCTCTGTGAGAAGCAAACTCCCCTCATAATTGTCAGTCACCCTCAGTGTTGCATTCTGCTCCTCCAGATCTATAATGCGGGCTTCTAGAGCAGCAACAATACATGTGCCATTAATCTAAACTACCCTTTAGCATACATACATTTCACATTCTATGCATTGACATATGTGTAAATAAAATACATCTGCAATAACTTATAAACCATTAATCACTTGTAGAGTGGAAGACGGCATCACACATTTTTCCTGTGTCCGCGGGAACTTACCTCGCATGCGCAAAAAAAACCTCCAAAATAATTCTAATACACCTGCATCCAGATGTTTAACTGAGCAAGTGCAATAAGTGAACTTAAAATCAATAAACAATTGTTGATCCATGATCTATCTTATAAACAATTGTTTAAACAAAGAGAGGTATCATATAGAGTAGGATCCCATCTGGATTGAGGTCAGCTTGCCGTTGGTATATGGGCATTTACAGTTTTGATCAAAACTTAAAATGTTTATATATCGCAAAGTAGCAGAAATGCTTTTCCAAAAAATTCCTATGTCCACTTTGACTGTTTTTAATGCTTGTAGAGTGCTGCGGATATTGTGTTGTGTTTACATTGCTTTTGGCTGCCACACCAGCGTGCACATGTATACATATTTTTCAAAATGGATGTGCCTGACATATTTTGTTTTTAAACTGTTTGCATGGGGAAGTAGCTTGCCCCATCTTAGTTTTTTGCACGCCACCCATCTACACAGGTTTCTTAATCAGGTCAGGTTATAGCTGAAATCTTCTCTCCCTGAGATGTGGAGGTCTGAACAGTCACCAAGAGAGATAACAAATAGCATAGGTTCCCATCTGAATTGAGGTCACTGTGCCGTTGGCAGATGGACAGTTACAGTTTTGATAAAAAATGCACACTAAGATCCTCAAAGTTTTCATATATCCCAAAGTAGCAGAAATGCTTTTCCGAAAAATTCCTATGTCCCCTTTGACTGTTTTTTAGTGCTTGTAGAGTGCTGCTGATATTGCCTTGTGTTTAAACAAAGGATGTCACACAAAGTTTAACAAACACCTTGTATAAATAACAGTTAAGTATTGTTCATGTTAACACCACTGATAATGCAATGTACCTCATCCACATTAGAATTAGTATCATGGTAAAAGATGTCACTATATTATTATTAATATTTTTTATTATTATTATTATTATTATATTTTTATGCTTGTTTATGCTATCGTCTCCAATTGAGACATTCTCTTTCCCTTTCATCTCCATCCAGCCCAGAACCTGACTTCTAGCCATAAAATTTCTCAGAATTTATCATGCAAATATCCTATATTCCTCACAATATCAGCACCTACCTACATATTACCCATTTTCAGCGCCCCAAATGGTAATAATGAGGTGACCCACATAGTAATAGTACCCCCAAATAATAAAAATGTATAGAGAAAGTTATAGAGCCCCCTTTGGGATCCCCCTTTTGCGTCGTCTTCTGTGCCTGCATATAGTAGGTAGCCTCCCAAATTAGGTAGGCACACATGTAGATACTGCTTTAGATAGGTAGAACCCATTTAAGCAGGTAGTCCTCCAAATTAGTTAGGCAGGTAGCAGGTAGACAGATCTTGTTTGCAATGTAGGACTCCCTATTCAGTACATAGGTAAGTAAACCCCCCATTAGATAGGTAAGACCCCTATGTTTGGTTGGCCCAAAAGTGTTCCTATTAGAAAATTTGGCAAACCATAGGAATAAATAAGTAAGGCCCCTGGGGAAAGGTCCCCGGTAGGGGAGCCTTTAGGAATGGCCCCCATCCGTAACAGTGCCCACTTCATTGCAATAATTTTTTTTTCAAAAATACCCCACCCCTACTCCCCGCACCCTCTGTGCGATCTGGGAACACAAGTTATGTGCCCTGGATTTCTGGGACACACCTCTGAGCATGCAGGACAGCCTGGATGATTGTGAGGTGTGTCCTAGATTCAATTGCTATCTGGTGCCCCAGTCACTGGTCTTGAACTAAGCTGGTAGTAGCTGAGAATGGCATACAGACAGCTAGGGACAGGCTTATGGCCACCAGCACATATGTACAATTCAATGACACAAATGTACAATTAGTTACTGGCATATGTTTGCACCACCTACGGCCTTGGCCTAACTGGGCATACTTATGCCATCTGTATATATGCATATTATTATTATCATTACTACTTATTTTAGAGTGTCATTAGTTCCACAGCGCTTTACATTTGAGAGGGTTACATACATAACATATGTTAAATAAGTAAAAAGGGGGACAATTTAAAAAAAAACAAATCATACAAAGGGAGGAGGACCCTGCCCCGAAGGCTTACAATCTACAAAGGGAGGAAAAAGAGAAGAAGGTGAGGGGCAACATGTTTTAGGGGGATGGTTGGGGCCCGGTTAGGGGAAACCCATTTCACGTTAAATACCGGTCAGAAATCCCGAACGGTATTTGCACTGTTTTCGGGTCGTGCTCACGGCCGCCCGGGGACAGCTTTTCTCCGCTGTTTGTGGAGAAAAACCCTCCCCCCTCCCATTGACAACTGGGCAGAAAAATGAACATGTTCATGGTTTTCAGACCGCCAGGGGTCTGAAAAACAGCCGGGCAGAAAACCTGCGCAGTGGGGACAAAGCCTTATTGTGGGTTATAGGCTATCCGGAAGAGATGGGTTTTCATGTTGCTTTTGAAGCTAGTGAAAGTGGAGAAGAGTCTGGGTTTGGGGCAGTGAGTTCCAAGTGTGGGGGAAGCACGGAGAAAAACTTGAAAGGGTTTTGGGATATGTTTTTCCCTATATTTTATTTAAATTTTAAAGTATATAATTATTGGGAAGCATTTTTTAAAAACGTGCCCTGGGCCCTGGGAAAAGGGCATCTGGTATAGTTGCAGACTATGCTGGAGTGTAATATAGGGTTTCAGGGGGGCACAGCTTTTTAAGTACAAGTTCAGGTCTGCCTTTCAATAGGGTGACCCCGGGCCAAAAAATACTCACAACCTGACTGCAAATTTGGGGTTTCCTACAGCACCAGCAACCAAAAAAAAAGAGTTTGTGCCAGAGAGAGAGAGATAGGGTATGTTCACACAGCGTTTTATGTCACTTTCTATCACATTGAAAGCGCTGGAATACGGCCCAAAATCAGCCTCAGACTACTCATTTCTTCGCTAAAAAAATGTAAAAGCCTTTTTTTTTCCCCAAAAAGCGAATTTCAAAAAACTTAACCCCTTTACCGCCGGAGCCGTTTTGGCCTCTCTGACAACCCCCGTTTTTAAAACGCTGTTCACTTTATGTAGAATAACTTTTTGCATTTTAACCATCTATGTGATTCAGAGATTGTTTTCACAATTCACACATTGTGCTTAAATATAAAAAATTTTGGGTCCAAAAAATGCTTGTTTATTTGTTAAAAAAAAACAAAGTATATAAAAAAATTCTGCAGTAAGACAATAGTTATTCCCCCAAAAAAAAAAGTTTATAATAGCATTTCCCAATGCGCTGTGTTTGGCTTTAATTTTTTTAAATGTTTTTTTTTTTTTTTTTTAACACTTGGGGGGCTTAAAATTTTATAGTAATTTTAAAATTTTCAAAAAAATTTGCAATAACTTTTTTTTGGGGGGAAGTCCATTCTAACGTGCTTTAAAAACCTGTATGTTAGATACCCCAAAAATGGCCTCATTAAAAAACAACCCCCCTTAAATATTAAAAAAGCTTTTATAAATTTATTAACCCCATTAGGTGTTCACGGGAAATTAAAAGAAAAGGGGAAGTGAAATTTCCCAAAATTTCACTTTTTTGCAGATTTTCAATTTTTCTACATTATTAAAGAATCGGAAAAAGTGTCGGGAAAATTGCAACTTAATATTGATCTAAATTTCTGGCGTTTTCGAGATATCCCATATGTGGCCCTATTTGCACTATTTGGTCAACCAAAAAGCCCCAGAATAGGAGGGCCCCTACTGGCCCTTGGGGGCCCTTTTTTTCATTACGATTTTTTTTAAAGGGGGCCATTTCGGGTTTTTGGCAGGCCCCCCTAAGGTCTAAAACTTAATAAACTCCCCAAAAAATTCCCCCATTTTTAAAAACTACCCCCCTTTTTTAAAAGAATATTTTCCAGGGGGTTTTAAGTGAGCATTTTGACCCCCCAGGTGTGTCACAAAATTTTTTTAGCGTTGGGCTGTGAAAAATGAAAAAAAATATTTTTTAAAATAATCTCCCAATTTTAGCTGAAAAGTTTTTTTTTTTAAAAAAGGCCCCACCCCGGGTAAAAAAGCACCCAAAACTTTGTTACCCAGTTTTTTTCCAATTTTCGGAAATTTCCCCAAACATGGGGGTTGTAAAATCCCTGTTTGGGCGCATGGCAGGACTTTATAAGGGGAGGGAGGGGTTTTAATTTGGCTTTTGGAACGCGGGTTTTTGGGGGGGCCATGTCCACAAAAACCCCCCAAAATTTAAAACCAAAACAGGTGAAACCCTTCCCAGAAGCACCCCATTTTTGGTTTCAGCCCCCCTCATAATCTCATCTGGGGTGAAATTGAAACTTTTTGGGGTTTGCACAGGGGGTTCCCAAAGTTTTTTTTTTTTTGCTTTGGGGGTTAGAAAAATGAGGGGAAAACGAAATTTCCGCCTTTTTTTTTGGGCTTAAATTTTCCCAGCGTTCGCCGGGCAGAATAAAAACGTTTATTTTTATTTTTGGGGGTGGGTAAATTGAAATTTAAAAATTAGATTTTATATAGTTTTTTATGTTTTTTACTTTTATACAATGAAATAGGTCTTTTAAAAAATTGCTTTTTTATGTTTTTCCTTTTTTGCCCAGTCAAAAACCCGTTTTAAATTTTCTTTTTAAAACGGAGCTGATTAGGGGCCTTTTTTTTTTGGGGGGAGATTTGGGGGGGGGGGGACGTTTTATTTGGGTACCATTAGGGGGGGCCATAAAAAACCGCTTTTTCCTTTTTTTTTTTTTAAGGTTTTTTTTAGGAAATTTTGAACAAAAATACAGGCATTTCCTGGTATTTTTTTTTTATTTTTTTTTTTTTTCACGGTCCCCGTGAAATTAAATGACATGCTAGAATTACTCAGCGGGCCCGATAGATTACAGCGATCCCCAATTTGTTTTATTTTTTTTATTTTTTAAACTGCTTTTACACAAAAAAAACATTTTTATTCAAAAAGGAAAACCTTTTTTTGCATCGTTTAGCCCGAAAGCCATAACTTTTTTATTTTTCTGGTACGGAGCTTGTGGGGCCCTTGGGTTTTTTGGGGGTTGATTTGGACATTTTTTTTGGGGTATCTTTTTTTGGAGTTTTACTGTGTGCACAGGTCGCCATGGAAACCTTTTGACCCCAAATCCCCCACAATGCATTGGGGGCATGGTGACGTCCCAAAGACTACCCGGAGGGCTTTAAAAAAAAGCATCCGGGGGGGCCCCGGTAAGAGACCAGCGAGCGGCTTTTGGGGGGCCCCCGATCCCCCTGCCCCGGGGCCCAAAAGCAGCAGGAGCTCACCCCCTGCCTGCGGCTTCTTTTTCCCCCAGCCTTTAAAGGTTTGCGGTTTTAAAATAACCCTTTTTTTCCCCCCCAATGGCGGGGCCCTCACTCCCCCCCGGGGGGGGGTTGCGGCTTTGAAACCCCAGCGGAAATTTTTACCGCGGTTTCCCTTTCCCGCGATCATTTTGCGCGGCTCCCCCGAAAGGGGCCCCCCCGGGGAATCGCCGGACGTTTGCATACTTTCCCATTTGCGGAAAGTCATTTCCCCCGCTAGGGCGTAAGCATACGTCCCAATGTGGGAAAGGGGTTTTAATTGCGAGTTTTAATTCGGACGAAAATTACGGCCAAAAAATAAGAAACCCCCAATTTTTAAAGGGCCCGGGTTTTACCCAATCACCCGGAAAAAAAGGGGGAATAGGTTTTTTTCTACTAGGGGTTCAAAATAGGGTTTCAAAATGGGCTTTAAAATATTTCCTTATCAAAACTTTTTTGGGAAGGCAGATTTGGGGGCAATTTTGAAGAAAAATTTACCCCTTAAAAATACACCCTGTGAGGGGAAGTGACAACATCAACAGAGAGAAAAGCCAGAGTTTGGCCCAAGGGCAAGTGGGGCAGTCAGGCCATATGGGGGGTGGGAAAGGGACAAATGGGGGAAAAATTTGGTTTAAGATGGCTGGGGGACGGCGGTGATCATGCCCGATAGCCCGGGGATGTTTTCCCAAACCCAGCATTAAGATTTTGGCTGCGCTTTAGTGAGGTTTTTCCCTCCTGTATGAAGGGGAGTTTTGGGGGTTTGGGGCCCGAGGCGGGGAAAACAAATGGCAGTCAGAGACTGAACGTAGTGGTTTTTGCCCTTCCTTTGAAAAATAATGTGATTCTGTAACTTATGCTTTTAATGCCAAGTTTTAAAAGCTGAAAGGGTTAAATTTCTATCTTTTAAATTGGATACTTCCTCCTGTGTCTTGAACGCAAAACCATCTTCACCTGCACAATCACATCCTCAACAGAACAGTGCATTGTACATATATGCTAGTGATCTATGCCATTCCCTGGCTTAAAGGAGTTGTCTCATTATGAGCTTTCAGCCTGTCTAGTTGTTCCCATGGTAAGTTGAACTGAGGGGCGTGCTTCTTGGTCTGTCTCTCTCTGCTCCCTCTCTCCCCTCCCATCAGCACACAAGGAGCTCATTTAACTTCTATACAGGGGGGGGGGGGGGGAGGGGGTTTGCCCGGGTTTTCCCCGGTGTCCGCCTAGGTCTGTTACAGGAGGGGGTTTGATCTATAGTGTAGAGAGAAATGGAGTGGTGTGCTAAAGAGCAGAGGGGTGCATGTGTTCCTTACCCCCTGCTTAGTTTTAAAAAGTCTCCACATCCCCAGCAACAACGGGGAAGGTTTACTTACTCAGGTGTCTCACAAATCGGGAGAGCTTAAATTATTCCATGCTGACTGTACAGTATTAGTATGTCACAGTTCCAAAGACATTATTTTTTATAGAAACGACGGGTATGCTGTACATCATCTGTGTGAGAGCAGGGGGAAGCAGGACAACAGGGTTAACCCAGGCTGCATGGCACGACCCCCAGAGTCCTCCCCCCCCCTCCCCCACTCCAGAAGCATTTGTGCGGGAGGGGGGCCCTTGCTCCACCTGTCTTTAAAAGGTGATGAGTCATTCAACTGACAGCAGTAAGATAAGGATCAACAGGTGGGCAAATTAGGATTGAGAAGCTGATGTAGAAAACAACGGGGGCTACTCAAAATCAGTGGGACATTTGTAATGAACATAATTGCAAAGCTCTTTTTTTTTAAAAGTCTTTAAAATTTAAAACCCAATCATTTAGGAGAAACCCCTTTAACATATACCCTAGTGCCTAAGTCGTTTTCGGGGCTCCCTGTTAAGCATTCCCCCTTTCCCTTTTGCCCCCTTAGTTTGGGCCCCGTGTTTTGGGGCACCAAACTTTGTTTGGTCTGAGAAGAGGGGGTAAACTTGATCCCGGGTATTTGACTCAGAATTGTGCCTCTTAACCCAGTTGCTTCCATAGACTACAAGGGAGGTTTCAATTTACCTCTTCATTTTCAATGACACAAACAATGTTATTTTGAAAAATGTTATTGCTGATACGCGGTGCAGATTGCCTATCTGACTAGGGCATCAAAATGCCTTGTCTTGGTAAGGGGGTTTAACAATAAATGATTATTTATAGGCTAGCAGGTTGAAGTCAAATGCAGGTGATGTGATACAGCTATCATCACTTAACATTAGGATGTAGAATAATTGGTGGGACAAGGATCTAATGGCATCCCAAAATGTATGTCCCAAGAATGTGCAAACATTTGAATACGCAACGCTGACCCAGAGATCCATGGCATATGTCCTGAATTCCCAAAACATACCTGAAATCCAGGATTGTCCAGCTAGATCTGGAATGGGTGGGAGATATGGATTACCTGGAGTATGGAAATTAAGTTAGCTTTCTGCTCACACACATAGGGACACGTTTATTATGGCAACTGCGCCAGATTTCTTGTGCAGTTTGCAGCAAAATACCTGCATCCACACTTTATATCAGATTTACTCTGGGTGACACGTATGAACAGGGCTGCACCAGTATTCTGGTGTACTTTAAGCAAAAAAGAATGTATGAACAGTCGCACCCCAAACTTTGGCGCGATAAGCGCCTTTGCAATGTGCCAAAGACACTTTTTAGTGCGCCAAAGATTTTGGGCGTTCTGCGGGCGTCGCACCACATTCGTAGAAGTAAACACATTTATGATTCTTTGGCACCAAACTTTGGGGCAGAGCAGTTAGAGCAGCCAGACCAGGGTAAAGGTGGTGCCTGAGTTGTCGTATTGGCACTAGACTGCACCTGTATGTATGACCTGCAGAAGAACAGCTTCATATATTCTGGCGCAGTCTATACTACCTTAAAGCCATTTAGAACTGGTCTATCAGTGCCAGGATTCATACATGTCGCCCTATGTGTTTTGGACACTTTTGCACCTTGTTCAACAAAAAAGGTGTGTTGTCTCTAAAAGGGGTGTGACTTCATGGAAAGTTGGCGTGGCTTAAAGGGAGAAAACTTTGGTGCAATTAATGGCACAAACTAAGTCAACTAACACATGGTGTAGACTAGAAACTTTAAACATGCGCCACAATATTATACACTCGATAAACCGTCTAAGTATTACAGTAGAAATGAGTAAATTTGCCCCATAGTTTCCTTGCTGATATTTCTTTATATTGTGTCTAACACGTCATCACTGCAGCGCCATTTAGAAACCCTCTCTTATAAAACCTATGTTGACTCCTGACACAATCTAGTAGCAAAAACTCTCACACTGTCCTTAGGCTGCACAATCCCATTAAGTCATACAACACTACATCTTGCTCCTTCAAGGCCTATACAACCTTCTCGAGAGGTCATGAACCTCTATGAAATGGACCGAGCTTTTCGTACATGAAGGGCTCCATGTCCTCCTGAGGCGGCAGCCGGGCCTCTTACCGGCGTGTCACTGTGTTGTAGATACGGAGGGGATAAGAATGCAGAAGAGCTGCAGGAAATTTACAGGTGATAAAGTTCAGCAGCTCTGTCAACAGCCAGGAAATGAAAGACTGGGGGGGAAGAAATGAAGATTTATGAAAAAGCGGCGAGTGTATTATATGTGCGCTATTGATTTAAGACGATTGCGGTGCCACAGTCCAAATAGCTTTTTACTTGTTTGGGCCCATCCCTGACAAAAGCATTTTCTCATCTGTTGACAAGACCTTGTCGCCATAGTAACGGCGATTCGGTACTAAAGGCCTCGATGTCTCTCGATAAGGAAGGTATAATAGAAGCCTTTTAGCAAAGTTCACAGATCTTTTTTGTTCTCATTTCCTCTCGCCCCTTCATTCCGAGTATTCGTTCTTCTTTCTGATTCTCTGAGACGTCTGTGCCATTAGTATGAAGAGCAGGAATGATAAGCTGCTGTATCTAATACTGTCTGCTAATATGCCATATCTAAACCTGCTGTGTGTGATACTGTCTGCTGAGCTTCTGTATCTAAACCTGTGGTGTGTAATGCTATCTGCTGAGCTGCTGTATCTAAACCTATCACATGTAATGCTATCTGCTGAGCTGCTGTATCTAAACCTATCACATGTAATGCTATCTGCTGAACTGCTGTATCTAAACTTGTCATGTGTAATGCTGTCTGCTGATCTGCTGTATCTAAAGATGTTGTGTAATACTGACGGCTGAACTGCTGTATCTAAATCTGTCAAGTGTGATAATGACTGCTGAGATGTTGTATCTAAACCTGTCAAGTGTGATAATGACTGCTGAGATGTTGTATCTAAACCTATCATGTGTGATACTGACTGCTGAGCTGCTGTATCTAAACCTATGAAGTGTGATACTGACTGCTGAACTATTGTATCTAAACCTATCATGTTGTGAGATACACTGAATAGGAGGTAGATGTTGAATGGTTGTAGGTCCCAGTTGTCAGGCTGGTGGATACATTTGGGTAGCTGTTATGTGTGGAGATAAGGCCTACTGGTGTGGAATGGCTGGGAGGTATAGTGCACTGGTGCTGGGATAACCACAGAGGCTTTACTCATAGGTTACTTATCAGGTTCAACACTTCAGACAGGCATACAATTTTTCACTGGGGTTATTTCTCCTCCTCTGCAATTGCCTCACCAGCAATTCTCCGGACAATTTCCTCAGGCCCTTCATTTCCCTTCCTCTTCTCTCCCATAGTCCTGTGCCTGTAGGGCAGCAATTGTCCTGAAGGACCTAGCACTATCCTTAAGGGGCCGTTCACACAGATTATTTGGCTGCGGATTGGTGCCGTACTGCGCGCCGGATTTGCGCTGCAGTACGGCGCCAATCCGTCGCAGTAATTACGGTAATCCACAGTTCTCATAGATTCGCCGGGCGGGGAGAAAGTGACCTGCACATTATCCAGGCGCAATACGCTCGTGGATAATGCAAGTTTATGGGGCCGGCGGGCCGCGCCCCCACCCCCGCCCCCTTATTCAAGCCGGAATTGCGAGCGCAATCCGGCTCGCAATTCCGGCTTGAATAAGCCGTGTGAACCGGGGCTTACAAGGCTTTCTGGACTGGCCACTTAGGCCTCCTTATCCTTAGTTCCCACTTCCACTCCCCAAGGACAGTTCCCCAGGCTGTCCTAATTTTTCTTCACTCTTGCTGCTCTCTCCCATATTCCTGTTACTTGCTTCTTCCTCTTTCCATCCTTTCTCTCTCTTCCTCTCGTCAGTAATGAGGCTGATGTTAGCCTGCAGCCCGTACACCCCACTGCCGGCTATTGTCAGGAATGATCCCAGATGCTGGAACTGGAACAAGAACACATTTTTTAACCAACAACTGATCTCAAAACTCATTAGCACATGGCAGTCTTGCTATTATCTGGACCTGCAGCCCCGTCCTTCTCCTTACACTGATTGGATGCAGGCCTGAGCATGCTTCTTACCTTAAAAAATCCCTGGCCTCAATAAAGTGCTTAGTCACCTAAATCTCTTTTATCCCTCTATGTACACAATACATATACTTTGCATACAAATATACTTGAATACCACTGTAGGGGGTGGTTCCACTTCAACCATGTGATACCATCTGCTGAGCTGCTATATCTAAACTTTTCAAGTGTGATATTGTTTGTTAAAATGCTATATTTAAACCTGTCATATGTGATGTTGTCTGCTGAGCTGCTGTATCTAAGCCTATGATGTCCAAAAACAAAATATGGTCAGCACATCCATTTTGAAAAATTAGCAGCACTCTACAAGCACTAAAAAAACAGTCAAATGGGACATAGAAATCAATTTGAAAAGCATTTATGCTACTTTGGAATACATGAAAATTTTGAGGTTCTTAGAGTACATTTTTGATCAAAACTGTAAAAGCCCATCTATCGTTGGCAAGGTGACTCCACAATTCAGATGGGAACCTACACTGTATGTTTCCTCTCTTGGTGTCTGTTCAGACCTCAACACTTCAGGGAGAGAATATTCCAGCTATAACCTGATCTGATTTAAAACACCTGTGTAGATGTGTGGAGTGCAAAAAAACAAGATAGGGGCATGTTTTTCAAAAAAATTCCTATGTCCCCTTTGACTGTTTTTTAGTCCTACTAATACTGTGTTGTGTTTGCATTGCTTTTGGCTGCCACACCCGCGTGCACCTATAGACTCAAATTTCAAAATGGATGTGCTGCCCATATTTTTTGAACTGTATACATGGGGAAGTGGCTGGCCTTTCATGTTTAAGGCTAGGTCTCCAAATGTGTCTCCTATGTTTTATGATACTGTATACCTAGTTGCTGTAGCTAAACCGTACTTTTGTCCAGGAGACTCCTGGGAAAAAGGAGTTCTCCTGGCCTCCAGGAAGAGTTGGCAAATGTTTTGAGCAGTGCTGGGATGATGCAGGTTCTTAAGCTATACCCACAATGGGAGCCGGATGTAATGTACAGCAAGGCTTCCAATGAACCTGCTGGGAACTGAGGTGGCTCTGATCCTGCCCATTTAACCACCTAGATGCGTGGTAAGTATTGGTTGTCTGACCATAGACCATAGTTTAGAAGCACAATCTCCTATATGTTGGGAAGGGGGGAAGAAGATGACTAACTTCCTAGAGATTGTGATATGGCTATAGCCTGTGCCCCCCAGAATCATATTACCAGGTAGGTAGGCAAAGCCCCAGATAGGTATGTAGTCAAGGCCTTATGTAGGTAGGTAAATGGGCAAGGCCCCAAGTACTGTAGGTAGGTAGGCAGGCAAGGCCCTAGGTAGTTAGGCATATGGGAAAGGCTCCAGGTAGCTAGGTAGGCCCTATCTAGGTTGGTAGGTCCCCGTTGGATAAGTTGGTAGGCCAGCCTCGGGCAGGTTGGTGGGTAGGCCCAAGATAGGTAGTTTGGTAGGCCCCTGATAGGTATATATGTAGGCCCCAAGTAGGTAGGTCGACAGTAGGTATGTAGGAAGGTGATAAGTGAGCCCCAAGTAGGTAGGAAGTAGGTAGACCCCAGTTAGGTAGGTAGATAGGCCCCAGTTAGGTTGGTGATAGGTAGGCCTCAGTTAGGTGGGTTATAGTTAGGTGGGCTCCAGATAGGTGGGTGATAGGTTGACCCTATGTGGGTAGGTGCTAGGTGGAAAAAAACATACCAAAAAAGGGGACATTACTTACTCAAAAAACACTCCAGTTCTTAGGGACTTGTTCACAGCTCAATGGCTGAACTAAAATGAACCCAGAAGCTAGCAACTCTGGCTTTTATGCTAACTGGGAAAAAGATCACAGGTGCAGCTAATTGCTTGAGCAAGATGAAAAACTGCACACCAACTTAACACCTATTCACACCAGCATGCAGAAAAGCCGCAGTATAATGCATGGGGAGATTGCACAAATGCAAAGCTACCAATAAAACAACCACTCACACGACCTCAGTGCATGAGGGGGGTGGTTGCTGGTACTACAGTTGCATATAATAAAGCGATACAAAAGTGTGCCATAAATATAGATACGTGTGGTACACCATGCTGGCTTACAACCTATTAGTGACACCCATACTATTAGATTAGGCGGGCTGCCCAGCATTTTCTAAGTGTCCAACACAGCCACACTCTGCTCACCAGCACTGTTGGGCAAATAAAAAATGACATACTGGAAAAATATTAAATATGCGGTATTAGTTGGTAATGGGGCCCCAATACACAAGCTCACAAGCCTCTTCACGGCTCCTCATGTCTTGTGAGTCCCTACACTAACAATTTCCAGAAAAAAATACACAAAAATGGGACATTACTTACTCAAAAAACACTCCAGTTCTTAGGGGGTTGTTCACAGCTCAATGGCTGAACTAGAATGAACCCAGAAGCTAGCAACTCTGGCTTTTATGCTAACTGGGAAAGAGATCACAGGTGCAGCTAAGGTGCTAGGTGGACCTCACGTAGGTAGGTGGTCTCCACATAGGTAGTTCATAGGTGGGTCCCAATTAGGAAGGATAAAAGTAGATGGGCCCCAGGTAGGTAGGTGTTAGGTGGGTCCCATGTAGGTAGGTTATGATGAATCCCAAGTAGGCGGTTGGTAGGTGGTAGGTGGGCCTCAGGTAGGTTGTAGGTAGATGGGCCCCAGGTAGGTTCGTGATTGTAGGCCCAGATAGGTAAGTGTTGGTGGTCCCCAGATAGGCGGTAAGTAGGTGATAAATGGGCTCTAGTTCTGAAGGTTTTAGGTAGGTGGACCTTGGTTAGGTAGGTGATGGTGGGCACCATGTAGGTAGGTGATGATGAACCCCAGGTAGGCGGTAGGTAGGTGGTAGGTGAGCCCAAGTTAGGTAGGTTATAGTGTGGACCCAGTTAGGTAGGTTGTAGGTTGATTGGCCCCAGGTAGGTTGGTGATTGTAGGCCCCAGATAGGTAGGTGTTGGTGATCCCCAGAGAGGCGGTAGGTAGGTGATAGCTGGGCTCCAGTTCTGAAGGTTTTAGGTAGGTGGACCTCGCTTAGGTAGGTGATGGTGGGCACCATGTAGGTTGGCGATAGGTGGCTTGGTGATAGCTGGGTTTAAGAAATATACAGTTAGAGAAAAAATATATTTAATTAATGACAAGATAACAGATCTATGATCACCATGAGTGAGGGTGCAGACCCCAGGTCCTTACTTTTAATCCTAACGAATCTAGATTCAGAAATACTTATACACCTTTCTTTATATAAGAAAAATATATTTATTTTACAATCTTCAAAGGATCATAACATAACATTGTTACAAGTTACAAAACATAGAATACAATACCAAATATGTATCTATGTTACCCATATGAATGTCTGTGTATGAATTGGGTGAGTCCCTTCCTTCAGTCAGAGGCCAGAGATGGGCCTTCAATGGCTTCTCTCATGGCCAGCACATGGCCTCCTCACCACATGGCTCTTTCCAAGGTCTATTGGCTCCGTCCCCGGATTCCACCCCTGGCTTCCCCACATCCCGTCCTTATATACACTTCTCCGTGTGGGTGTGACTCTCTGTTGGCTCGGGCATTACTACAAACCATATGTGGAATACAGCTAAATATATTCAACCTCTATTACACTCCACCTTCTGATGTACAGTAATTGGCCCTAAACCAGTTTTGACCAGCTCTTCACCAACCTTCTAATTTTAGCAATGCAAGCAACTTTATTTATACCTATGAATGCCTGTGTGCTCGTGTATATTTTATAGTCATCATTTTCACCATATATTATAATTACTGTACATTTTACTGTTGAAACCTTTTAACACTGGGCCCGAATTAAGTAGGTTGTAGGTAGATTGGCCCCATATAGGTAAGTGGCGAGTGGACCCCAGTTAGGGCCCCATTACTCATAGAAAAGAAAAAAATAAATAAACTCAACTCTCTCCCATTCCCCTGACGTGAAGCAGGCTGGCTTCAAGTGGAGCCTGGGGTAGGTGGCGCAATGATGTGATGTCACTGTGCCACCTACATCACCACTAATGGCCGATGCCTGGTAGGCTTAAGATACTGCCTTACCAGGCTGGATAGCGGAGCAGAGCACCTTGATTACCGGGCCCTGCCTCTGAACGCTCAGGACAGTGGCTCTGGCATTCTGAGGTAGGATGTGGTGGTCGGGCCCCTGTGGTGGTGGTAGTTTCACCACTGAAGCTCGGGGCTCATCGGGGAGTCGATGAAACCCCTGGTCCGAGCCTATAGCTGCTCACCACCCTCCCTGAATGTATTGTCACAATACTCTGTATAATGTGATGTTTCATTCGGTTAGGGCTCTGGGCAGCTACAATATAGAAGCGCTTGCAGTATGGTGTGCATGCAGGCGTCGTCCAATGCTTCTATACTGTAGCCGCCTGCAGCACTTCACAACCCATATAAATGTTCTTTATATGGTAGTGGTACCAGAAAAAAAGGATCAATAAATGCTGTCCTGACAATACTAGATACAGAGGATCCCGGCGGGAGCTAGACTGGCTTGTATCATGTCAAACGAGTGTGTGTGGTTAATGCAAAATTTTGGGGTGATGCAACTCACTGTAGGTCCTTCTTTAAAAACTGGCAAGTTTGATCTAAACCTCTCATGTGATACTGTCTTCTAAAATGTGGTATCTAATGTGATCCCGTATGCTGAGCTTCTGCAGAACCTGTCATTTGTGATACTGTCTGCTGCGCTACTGTGCCTTAGCCTATCGTGTGATACTGCCTGTTGGGCTTCTATATCTAAACTTATCATGTGTAATAGTATTGCTAAAATGTTGTATCTAAGGCTATTAAATGTGATACTGTTTACTGAACTGGTTAATGTTTAATATTTTTCAGATTTGATGTATCGAACCCTATTGTATGTGGTACTGTCACTGAACCAGTGTATCTAAACCATCACACATGACAGTCTCAAAGAATTTGTGCTACAAAGACAACTGTTAGTCTCAAGTCTGCTTCATCTGGATGCTGTGATTTCGTTTTAAACATGTGTGGATGTAGCAGAGCTGATTGTGTTAAATGGAAAAACACCTCATACCGTAATATCCTGTTGTTGTGCCCTGAAGTGCCATGTAGAGATAGGCGAATCGATTCTAACGAAACCGAAGTTTATGGTGATTCGCGGGAACGAAACGTCTTTTATTCTAAAATGGCCGCGAGCACATGGCGTGACATAGGGCAGAGAACTATGGGAGGAAGAAAGGAACACCCTCAATGCCATATACAGACATGAAGCCAATCAGCAGCCAGCGGGCTTCTGTGACGTCACAGCCCTATAAATACGGACACCATCTTAAATTCTGCCTTATAATTGTGTATCCTGTTCACAAGCATCTGGCTGCTGCAACACTTTATTGCACTCTGTGCAAAACAAATCCATTTTTTGAGCTACTGGGGTGAAAGACCTCCACAAGTATGTGTCATATACACACCTGTTCCTGAACCAGTGTTTTTTATTTTGCCTGTTTTTGTTTGTGGGGTATTCACCATAAAATCCAGGGTGTGTGTGTGTTTCTGCCCCATACACGCCTGAATTCCATCTGGTTCACTCTGTAGGCAAATTTTATTTTATACCAAGGGTCAATTTCACCTCTTGTCTGTGGGGGAATTTGAGTCAAATACAGGGTGTGTATTTCTGCCCCATACACTCCTGAATTCTATCTGGTTTATTCTGTAGGCTATTTTATACCAAGGGTCAATTTATCCTCTTGTTGGTGGGGTAATTTGAACAAAATACAGGGAGTGTATTTCTGCCCCATACATGCCTGAATTCCATCTGGTTCATTCTGTACAGTATTTTATACCAAGGGTCAATTTCTCGTCGTTTGTGGGGGGATTTGAGTCAATTAAAGGGGGTGTATTTCTGCACCATACACGCCTGAATTCCAACTCATTCATTCTGTAGGGTATTTTATACCAAGGGTCAATTTATCCTCTTGTTTGTGGGGGAATTTGAGTCAAATACAGGGTGCGTATTTCTGCCCCATACATGCCTGAATTCCATCTGGTTCATTCTCTAGGGTATTTTATACCAATGGTCAATTTATCCTCTTGTTTGTGAGGTAATTTGAGTCAAATACAGGGTGTGTATTTCTGCCCCATACACGCCTGAATTCCATCTCATTCATTCTGTTGGGTATTTTATACCAAGGGTCAATTTATCCTCGTTTGTTGGGTAATTTCAGTCAAAGACAGGGTGTGTATTTCTGCTCCATCCACACCTGAATTCCATCTGGTTCATTCTGTGGGGTATTTTATACCAAGGGTCAAATTATCCTCTTGTTTGTGGGGGAATTTGAGTCAAATACAGGGTGCGTATTTCTGCCCTTATACATGCCTGAATTCCATCTGGTTCATTCTGTAGAGTATTTTATACCAAGGGTCAATTTATCCTCGTTTGTGGGGGAATTTGAGTCAATTACAGGGTGTGTATTTCTGCCCCATACACGCCTGAATTCCAACTCATTCATTCTGTGGGGTATTTTATACCAAGGGTCAATTTATCCTCGTTTGTGGGGTAATTTCAGTCAAAGACAGGGTGTGTATTTATCATATACAGATATCTTCATTAAACAGTGTCTGTTATATTGTAAATTTTCGATCAAACAGTATGTCAGACAGAGAGGTGGCAGCCCTTCACACGTGAGTGGCAGTGGCACAAACGTTCCTGGAGCAGGCATAGGTCGCAGCACAGTAAGAGGACATTGCAGGGGTGACTCGGTGAGGCTAGAGCTACCAGTGTCATCTAGCGGCCGTGTGTTGATTACCAAGTCAACAGTTATTGATTGGTTGACTAGGTCGTCCACTTCCTCCCAGATGGCATCTGAAAACCCCAGTTAAGAGTCTGTGGGTTCGTCAGACACAACCCTTAGTTGGCATGGCCCGGGAGCAGGTCAGGGGCCCTCACCTGTCCTCAACCCGCCTCTGTCCCGTGCAGTCCCCACAGAACTACTATGTGGTCTGGGTTCTGCGCTACAGCAAGGATGAACTATTTGAGGACAATCAGCAGCTACTTGGCAACGAAGAGGTGGGGCAGACATCCGCTGTTTCTTGCAGGTGGCAGTCAAGTAGTGATGTGGAGAGTGGCATGGGAGGTTATGTTGCGAGCGGTCATGCTCTGCCTACCGAGCAGGGGCGCCATAGAGGCAGTACATGGGGTACTGCCATACGGGGCCCGGTTAAAAAAAGGGCCCGCTGCAAGCGAGCCCTCTTGTTCCACAAACTAGTCAGTGCTGGCTGCACATGGACCCACGCGGTGCTGTCGACGCTGGGGCCCGTGCGGCTCAGCGGGTGGGAGGAGTGGGGTCCGTGCGTCTTAGGGGGTGGGAGGAGCGGGGTCCGTGCAGCTCATGGGGAGGGAGGAGGAGGGGCCGCGCTCCATTGCACAGAAGCGCTCAGCCAATACATTAACATAACAGAGACTGACACTTACTTGTTCCGCTGCCGTGCTGGGCAGCCTGTGACTAGAGCTGGCCCCGCCTCTCTCTCTCTCTCTCTGCTTGTGGGTGAGGCTTCATTAATTCAAATTGTAAAGCATCCTGACTGCAGGCAGAGAGAGAGAGAGGCGGGGCCGGCTCCAGTCACAGGCTGTGCAGCGCGGCAGTGGAACAAGTAAGTGTCAGTCTCTGCTGTAAGCAGCTCGGTACTGACCGAGTGCTCCTGTACAGCTCAGCACACCCCCACTCTGTGAACTGGCCTCTGAAGTGTGTGTGGGGCCCCTTACAGCTTGGGAAAAAGGGGGGCTTCAGTGGGATCTCACACAGCTGGGGCCCAGAGAGGGGATTTCAGAGAGGATCCACACAGCTAGGACCCTGAGGGGGCTTCTGTGGGGTCTCACACAGCTCGGACCCAGATGGGGGCTTCAGAGGGGACCCACTGAAGCCCCCTCTGGGTACCTGCTGTCTGAGACCCCACTGAAGCCCACTCTGGGTCCCAGATGTGAGGGGTCGCACTGAAGCCCACCCCTGGTCCCCAGCTGTGAGGAGCCCCTGTGAAATCCACCCCTGGTCCCCAGCTTTAAGGGGCCCCACTGAAGCCTCCCCTAGATCCCAGATGTGAGGAGCCCCTCTGAAGCCCACCCCTGGGTCCCAGTTGTGTTGGGCCCCTGTGAAGCCCCCCCTCCAGAGCCCAGCTGTGAGGTGCCCCACACAGCTGGGATCCAGGAGGGGTTTCAGAGGAGCTCCACACAGCTGGGTCCAGGGGTCAGTGGGGCCCCTCACAGCTGGAGACCAGGGGTGGGCTTCACAGAGGCCCCACACAGCTGGGAATCAGAGGTGGGCTTCAGGGAGACTCCACACAGCTGGGACCCAGAGGGACTTCAATGGGCCCCTCTGAAGCCTCTCCCCCGGACACCATCTGTGTTGGGCTCCTCTTTTTCTAGGGTTGGGTGACTGGTGAGGGGGCAGGGTTGGCAGATGGCACGGTTGACTGGGGGCCCCAGATGCTTCAGCTGTATGGGGCCCTGAAATTTCTGATGTTGCCCCGATACTGAGACCATTGAGAAGGGCAGCGTGATGGGCAAACACAAATCGATGATAATGTAGCCAATTGCACTTGGGAGCCGGGTGAAACAAGGGCTTCATCATTATTGTCGGGAGAAGAGGGTGGCAGCTTGCGCGTCAGGCAGCGGTGCACCCAGCAAGTCAGTAGTGTTGCCATTAGTCAGCAGGGTGGAGACAGTGCGAGGTCGGGAGCCAAACGGCCACGGGGTAGACCATCCGCTTCGCAGGTCCAAGAAAGTAGCGGCACAGGGGCTCACAGAGGCAGCGGCGGTAGTAGTCAGTCAGTGCGGAGCGTTGGTGGTAAAATCACCTACTCAGCGGTGTGGCAGTTTTTTGCCAAGACACCGGAGGAGCCGAACATGTGTATATGTAGAATCTGTGGGCAGAAAGTGAAGCGTGGCCAGGGACCTAATGTTGGCACCACTGCCCTGCGTTAACACGTGCAGCGTCACCATCCAGTGGTCTGGGAGAAACGTGTCTCAGATGTGGCGGCACATCCTGCCGCGGCAGCAGCATCCAGTGGCACACCTCCCATTTCAGGAAGTCAAGGCTCCACCACCTCTGCCGAAGGGAGCTGTTTCTCTTTCCCATCATCTACTGGTTCAGATGCTCCTGCTCCTCGCCACCCATGGCGCCAGCAATCGTTCACCGAGGCGATTGCCAAGAGACTGCAGAATGCGTCCAACCATCCTAAGGTGCAGAAGCTGACCGTGCTCCAGTCCAAGTTGGTGGTACTGCAGTCCCTCCCTTTCCAAGTAGTGGACTCTGCACCATTCAAAGAACTAATGGCTTGTGCCGAGCCGAGGTGGAGAGTCCCAAGCTGTAATTTATTTTCCAAAAAGGCAGTACCAGCCCTTCACAAATATGTAGAACAGAAGGTGGGCCAGTCCTTGAGCCTATCGGTGTCTTCCAAGGTGCACGGCTGCACGGACGTGTGGACCTGTAACTACGATCAGGGACAGTACATGTCCTTTATGGCCCACTGGCTGAATGTGCTTCCTGCCCAGCTACACCAGCAGCTTGGACAGGAGACGCCGCTTTCTCCTCCACGTTGTGAAACTGTTGTTCTTGCGGCAATGTCCGCCTCCTCCTCCACCACCACCTCAGCCTCCACAAGTCTAAGTGCTGCTCCATCATACCACATGTGTAGGGCACAGCGGTGTCACGCAGTTCTACACCTGGTTTTGCCTGGGAGAACGAAGTCACACAGGGAGGAATTGCTCCGCGTCATGCAACTCGAAATCAATGTGTGGCTTTCTCCACGACAACTGCAAATCGGAACCCTGAAGACAGACAATGGAAGGAACATGGTGTCCGTGCTGCACCAGGGAGGGCTGAGCCATGCACCCTGCATGGCGCACGTGTTCAATCAGGTTGTCAAACAGTTTCTCAAGTCTTCCACCCATCTGCAAGACATTATAAAAATGTCCAAGAAACTGTGCATGCACTTCATCCATTCCTACAAAGCCAAGCACAACCTCCTGGAGCTGCAGCCGCAGAATGGCTCCCCCAAAATACACTGATATGCGATGTTTCCATCCGTTGGAATTCCAGCTTCCATATGTTGGGCCGACTGTATGAACTGAGAAAGGCCATTAATGATTTCTTGATGATCCAAGCGGACAGGAGTACTCCCCTGTGTAATTAAGATGTCAGCCAGTGGCAGCTCATGCGTGACATCTGCCATTTGTTCAGGCCCTTTGAGGAGGCCACGTTATTTGTCAGTCGCCAGGACTATGGGATGAATAACGTCATTCCACTGCTTCATGTCCTGGAACAGATGCTGCAAAATCTGTCTCCTCAGGGGACTGGAGACGTGGCGACTACATCTCATGGCCACATGAGTCCCGTGGGGTTTGAACTGGAGGAGTAGGAGGAGGAGGACATTGGAGCACAAGCAGTGTCTGGCAAAATGAGGGGAGGAGGAGCAGCCGGCGGAGGTAGAGGAAGATGAGGAAGATGAGGCAGATGACCCAGACACACCGTGGCAGTATACCGTGGAGATGGAGGCAGGGAGTCCCTCAGGGAGAGAGTCACCTGTGAAGATGGCCTGCTGTATGCTGATTTGCCTGGCTAGTGACAGATGAATAGTCACCATCCGGCAGAGGGATGACTTCTGGCTCTCCATCCTCTTGGACCCTCGCTACCGGTCCAAAATGGGAGCCTTTTTTTCACCTGCTAAGAGGGAGAACAAACTCAAGTACTATAGAGAAATCCTATGTAGACAATTGGCCGCTGCCTATCTGCACCATTGTCGATCCTCTTGCAGGTCTGACTGGCGGGGGGTTCCTCATCGCTCACGTACCACTGCCATAGCTGCTGTAGGAGGTTATGAGCAGTATGACTCATTGATGAACAGCTTCCTTCACCCCCCTAGCGAGGAGAGTACTCACCAGCAGCAAGACCTGGAGCAGATCCTGAACCAACAATTGGTCGCCTACTTGGACAACACTCTGCCACCCCTCATAGAAGATCCACTGGACAGCCAAACTAGATGTATGGCCGCAACTTGCCGAGTTTGCACTGGAGAAGCTGTCCTGCCCAGTTTGGCATCAGGGTGGGTGTTCAGTGTGGCGGGGGCCATAGTTATCCCAAGGAGAACTCGCTTGTCCACCCAAAATATGGAGAGGCTCACCTTTGTCAAAATGAATCAGGCGCGGTTCGGCGAGGATTTCCCCACACCATTGCTTTATGCATCAGATTAGATCAGCCATGACGCCACACCAAAACTTTGAGAAATGAGTCTGGATTCTTCTGGTACCTGCCTCAGCAGATACTATTCTGATGCTGCCACCCACCTTATGCCACAAATCTGCTGCCAGCTGCTCCATCTACCACCCATCATCTTATCCAGGGACTGGTATTGCCCCCCACCTCCCCACTCTTCACTAGGCCATTATGTAGACTTCTGATGCGGTCGCCACCTCCACAATCTGTCATTTGCCACTCTGTGGCCTACTGATGTTGCTTCCACCTCCACAATTTTTCATTATGCCACTCTCCGACCTGCTGCTGTTGCTGCCGCCACCTCCACACTGTCATTGTGCCAATCTGTGGCCTACTCATGTTGCTGCCACCTCCTCAATCTGTCACTTGCCATTCTGTGGCCTACTGATGTTGCTGCCACCTTCACACACTGTGACTGTGCCACTCTGTGGTCTACTCATGCTGCTGCCGACTGACCACTGTCTCAATTGAACACCCTGTGGTTTCCTAATGCTGTTTCCACCCTCCAGCACTCTATGATGTTGCCACTATGTTTGATTTTCCACTTCTTATAATCTGTCAGAAGGAATGAAAAGGACAAACAACCGATTGTAGCTGTAAGGCCAGTATGACATGGTCCTTTGTTTTCATCAGTATTGTCTGATGATTAGGTAGCCAAAAGCAGGAGTGGATACAGAACACAGAAGAAATGCAAATATCCCATTTACTGGTCATCTCTGTTTTGGATCAACTCCTGATTGTTTTTGGCTTTAGCAATACTGATTATTGACCCATTGAAAGTGGACACTGACAGATCAAAGGAAAGGCAAAATAATCAGTGATGTCAACGCAAAATTACTGCCGACACCCTCTCCACTCATCCGGGGCGGCCTCTACATGTATAAGCGTTTAACAGAACAGGTTTTGTCATAATCTGTGGAATCATCTGATGACGGTGTAAAAGGAGTGCGTTCTTTGATGCTATAGTAGTATCTTGGCCCTGAGCTTGTCAAGCTGCATTCCCACTTCAGTTATTTTGTCAGTTGTGCCTTTGAAACTGCCCAGGTAAGGGAAGTGTGAAGCGATTCTAAGAGCAGCGGCGGTCATCTGTGTGTCATACTAAAACACAGCATTGTTGCAAGATCAAGCTACGCTCCCTTTACATATCTGAGCATGGCACAATGTTCTACAACACCATATAGGCTCTCCGCAGCCAGGAAATAGCTGTTTTTTAACGCGATTCACCATGAATAAATTCTGGTCGAAAAGATTTTTTACGGAAAATTCGGCGAATCTGGCGAACCGTATTTTGGAGAAATTCGCCTATCTCTTGTGCCATGTCAGTTGCTACTGACTCTACAAAGATAAAAAAAATCCTATCATAGCGATTTTCATCATGATGTATTGAGAGAGATCTCTAGAAACTCAACAAAACATCTAACATTTTATGTTAATCTGTGTTTTTGTACTGCGTCACTACCCTGGTGTGTAACCACAATAGTATGTTACCATGGTGCACATAAGAAACAGTTAAATGACAATTTCAGCTCTGCTACATGTATGTTACTGAACAGAGCTGCCGGTAAGAATTCTAATGTTAAGAACAAACACTTTAACAGGTCTGCTTTACTTGAAGAGTTCAAGGAGAGCTATCTGCTTTCCCTGCAAACACATAATGGCATAATAGCTAACCAGGCTGCATTTTCCATCTATGTATTGAGAGAATATAATAAAACTGCTTGGAGTAACACAGCCTCGTTCACTGAAGCGCTATAGTTTTGTAAAATATACCAAAAATCCCCTGTTAGAAGAAAATATTTTGCAGACCCGAATCTGAGTCACTTTTACTTATTTTAAACTCTTAAAGGGGTTTTTTCTCTACAAAGATTAGCTTTCAGCATAAAGAGATGGTTAAATGAAGACTTTTTCTAAATACATTGGTCAATAGATTTTACTTTAGTCATGAAATAAAAGCGCTTTTTATGTGCTCTGAAGTGCACACAGATTTCTATGGTTACCTGCATACCAGACAGACGTCTGTTAGCTGGTTAGCTGAGAGCGAAGAGTGACATCACCCCACTGACAGACTGAGATTGAAGCAAGCTAATTATATCTAACCTTATTAGCTTCACTAAACAAAAGTTACATGTGCTGCGAGGGCTGAAAAGCATGGCTTTATCAGTTATCTTGTTAGAGATAACAATCTCCTGCAATGTAAGAGTAGGGCTTCTTTTGAAGTTGAATATGCTAATCACAGCTGTAGAACCACCCACAGCCTGTAAGTGCAAAACTGCTAAAACTCAGTGAAACAGCGTTGTGAGAAAACCACTTTGAGCACCAGGCCTGAAAAGGTCTTAAAGGAGTTTTCACATACATAGATTAGCTTTTAACATGAAGGGACAGTTAAAAGAAGATTTTTTCTAAATACATTGCTCAATAAATGTTACTTTAATCATGAAATAAGAGATATTTATGTGCAGACTACTTATCTAACAAAATTAAAGATAAACCATTGTTTTCAGTCCTCACAGCACATGTACCTTGTGTTTACTGAAGAGATAACATCTCCGGCTCAGCTACTTACAGATTAGATATGCTAATCACTGCTCTAGAACCACCCACAGCCTGGGGAGACAGAGTGAGTGTAAAACTGCTTGTAACACATGGAAACATCTAAAGAAGCATTTATGCTATCTACAATATATGAAAAAAACTTTGAGATTCTTAGTTCAACATGTTTTGATCAAAAAATGCTTAAGCCACCACCGGCTCCAGCGGGATCTCAAGGCGGGTGGTCCTACTCTATTTTTGCCTCTCACTAGAGTCAAATTCAGACTTCTCATTGGGTCAACAGACCTCCATAATCCAGAGAGAAAAATAAAAAAAGCACCAACCTTACAAGCAAACTGTACTGATATAACAACCTGTGGAAGTGAGCGGGGTGCAAGAGACCAAAATGGAGGCATCCATTCCTCCCTGTATAAATTAAAAGCAATATATGGGTGTATATATATATATAAACCGTAACCATGCCGGTGGCACCCAGGTTCACATTGTGTTTTTCAGAAATTTTTTATTGTGCAGAACTATACGTTGTATTTGGCATATATTGCTTTTAATTTATACAGGGAGGAATGGATGACTCCATTTAGGTCTCTTGCACCCCGCCCACTTCCACAGGTTGTTATATCAGTGAAGTTTGCTTGCTAGGTTGGTGCTTTTTTTATTTTTCTCTCTGGATTATGGAGGTCTGTTGACCCAATGAGAAGTCTGAATTTATCTCTAGTGAGAGGTAAAAATAGAATAGGACCACCCGCCTTGAGATCCGGTTGGAGCCGGGGTTGGCTTAAGCATTTTTTGATCAAAACATGTGAACTAAGAATCTCAAAGTTTAAAACTGTTTGTGACTCAGTAAAACAGCCTAGTGAGAAAATCCTTTTAATGACCAGCCAATTTTTAGTTTTTGCCTCCGTGCATTTAGCAGAGTATTTTTTTTTTTAAATGTACACTTTATAATGTATTAGCATACTCCTGTATGACAGTATGACACAACCCATGCTTGGCTTCAGTGGCACACACATTCAGTGTGCCCTGACAGCAGGCTTACAATGCAGACAGCTTTGGGGCTACTCTAGGTCCCCAGGGCTGACTACATAGACAGGCTCCATTGGGCACTGGGAATCTCAGTGATCCGACAGATCGACTGTTCAATCCAATGGGTTAAATGGCAGGACCGGGAGGCTCCTTGCAGTGCCCTGGGATGTTGTGACGAGAGGCACTGCTCTCGAGATGGAGCTACTGCTCCTGATGACTAACACAGATGTGGCATGGGTCCAGCCGCAAACCCCCTCTGTGTGGTGTTGACGAACATCCTTTTGTGTCGTTGCCAACTGAGAACACTATCCACCCGCTGTCAAAACATAGTAAGTGCTCGTTAAGGGGTTAATATTCAGTAATGACATTTTAGGCAGTTTTTTGTAAATAAAGTTTCTCAAAAAAAAAGGGGGCATAAATTAACTTATAAGTTCAGTAAGGACAACTGCAAGGTAATCATATCCAGTCTTCTATTTCAGCCTTCTTTAATACCGCCGACTATGTCAAGGAATAGAATTCTCTGCACTCTTGTCATTGTTTGTAATGCGGCTGCTACTATGACCGTTGCAGGAATTAGAGAAAGTCAGTAGGCTTCTGTCACCAGGTCTCCTGTCCTATTATTGGCATTATGACTCCTATTGCTGATGCCAGTCATACCAGGCATTAATTGGCTGCAGCAGTTACAAAATACATGCCAGCCCATAATAAATTAAGACCAGATCGACTGCTGGAGCTTTTATGCTGGATCTCATAATTGGAGTCAAGTGTGATTTAATAAGGCTATTGTTTATCATAAATGGTTGCCGTCCTATTTTAAATTTTTTCTATATGTCTGACAATCCTTTTAACTAGGAGTGATTGGTCGCGAATTCCCGACAAATTCGTTTGCGTTAGCTGTGCGCTGCGTCTTATTTTGTGCTCTGGCAAAAAATAACTTCTGTGTCGTGGCATTACTTCTCGGCATCGGAATCACGTTTAAAAAAACAGTATTTCCTATGCTGCAGCAGAGCGCTGCAGGGTGCCTGTAGATATGTTGTGCCCATGCGCTTCAAAATATTGCAGAGGGAGCGTTGTTGGGTTTGGTCTTCATTACGTACATGTTGGGGTTTGTAGATGGACTGTAGTATGGACTGCCGCCGCTCTTATGATCGCTTCACTATAATATTCCCTGGGGACTTAAGAGGCAAAGAGACGTGTGCTCCAAAAAGAACTGAAGGCGGGGAATATGTTGCATGAATAAAGTCATGGCAGCGAACAGCTGGAAGAAAACAAGCTGAGAGTCAGGTGGCATCATTTTAGTGACTGAGTGTGGATTTTACTGGTGACGGGCGGTGCAGCCACAGCTTATGCATGAGGTCAGGCAGTGGCAAATGGACATTTTTGGTTGGTGGTCAATAATACAGGATATAGGCCCACATAGAGGGCATCATGTGACCAAGATGTGGAGGGTCATCGGGCTTTAGCATGCAGCACAATGTGAGTGGTCAGAGATCAGGGCACAATGACAAGGTGTGTAGGTCAGCGCGGGCTTATCCAGCCCCAGTGCAGCAGCATGAGGTCAGACAGTGCAGCAATGATCACAGTGTGTAGGGCATCGTCGGCAGCAGCCACAGCTCTATGCAGCACGATTGAGGTTCAGACAGTGGATTGTTTTGTGAAATGACACAGTGTGTAGGTCACTGGGCTTGCGCATGTGCCATCTGAGCGCAGCATGAGGGTCAGGCAGTGGCACAATCCACACATGACATTCTGGATGGTGGTCAGAAAACTCAGGAGTAGGGCCCACAGAGTGGGACATTGTACTATCCAGGTGTGTAGGTCACGGCAGCAGCCACAGCAGCATGCATCTATGAGGTCTGGACAGTGGCACATATGGACACACAGTGTTTAGGTCTACGGCAGCAGCAAGCGGATGAGGGTTGCAGACGTGAGGCACAATGACGTGAGTGTGCAGGGTCACGGGCAATCAGCCACAGCAGCTAGCATGAGGTCAGACAGTGCACCAATGACAGAGTGGGTATGTCACGGCAGTTGCCACAGCTGAGCAGCATGGAGGTCAGACAGTGTGGCACAATGACCACAGTGTGTAGGTCCCTTGGCTAGCTCAGCGCTATGCGGTCAGACAGCACAATGACAGAGTGTGTAGGTCACGGCATCAGCCAGAGTTCAGCTAGCAGGATGAGGTCCAGACTAGTGGCACAATGACAGAGTGTGGCTGTCACAGCTAGCGGCCGCACTAGCATCAGCATGAGTCAGACAGTGGCACATTGACACGTGTGTAGGTCACGGCAGCAGCCACAGCTAGCAGCATGAGTCAGGCAGGTGGCCACAATGACATTTTCTGGAGGTGAAAGAACATGGGAGTAGGCCACAGAGTGGACAATGACCACAGTGTGTCAGGTTCCTCGTGGCAGCTGCCATCTAGCGCAAGCATGAGGTCAGACAGTGGCACAATGACACAGGTTTTGTGAGGTCACAGGCAGCAGCAGCATGAGGTCAGACCGTGGCACAATGACGCAGAGTGTGCAGGTGCACGGCTATCAGCCAATGCGAGCTAGCAGCATTGAGTGTCATGACAGTGGCAACAATGATCAGAGTGTGGTATGTCTGTAGCAGTAGCCATCAGCTAGCAGCATGAGGTAAGATACGTGGTCACAATGTCACTGTGGGTTAGGGTCCCCCTGGGCAGCAGCAGCATGAGGTCAGACAGTGGCTACAATGCTATGAGTGTGTAGGTCCACGGCATAGTCTCAAGAGCAGCAAGCATGTAGGTCTAGTCAGTGGGCACGCAATGACAGAGTGTGTAGGTCAGCAGCAGAGCAGCCCAGCTAGCTAGTCGATGAGGTCGACAGTGAGCACAAATTGACACAGTGTGTAGGTCTATCGGCAGCTTAGACCACAGCAGCAAGCATTCTGAGGTGCATGTGGCAGTGGCGACAATGATCATTTCTGGAGGTGGAAGAACGGGAGTAGCCACTGTAGTGGGGACAAGACAGTTGACGATGTGTGTTGAGGTCCAAGGCTTGCAGCCGTCAGCTTGCAGCATGAGGTCAGTGACAGTGGCACTATGACAGTATGGTGCGTTAGGTGCCATCAGCAGCAGCTCCACAGCAGCAGCATCTGAGGGTGAGACAGTGGACAATGACACAGTGTGTTAGGTCACTGGCTAGCAGCCGACAGTGCATCATGTGGTCAATTGGGCTAGTGGCACTATAATGTCATTTGGAGGTTGGCAGAAAACCGGAGTTTGGCCATGAGTCGGACAATGTCACAGTGTGGGAGAGGTCATCGGCAGAGCCACAGCGCAGCTAGCATGAGGGTCAGACATGTGCACGATTGACTACAGTGTGGAGTCACGGCAGCATGGCAACATCTTAGCAGCATGAGGTCAGGGCCCTTGGTGGCAGACAATGATTTTCTGGAAGGTGGGCACAAAAACTAGGGTAGGCCACAGTGTGGTGGGCACACTAATGTCACACGCAGTTGCCGCTTCTTTCTTGGAAACTGCGGAGCGGTGTTTTTTTAACAAGTGGCTGCTTGGTCTCCCGGATCCTCTCACGCTGCTATCCTTGCTGACTCACGGTCCACAGACTGTACCTGCTGTGATTGCGTCCGCTGATTGATACGCGCAAGCTGACGCCCTCTTCTCCTGTTGCTGATGAGTGAAGCCCTTGCTCTCACGCCTGGGGGCTCTAAAGTGCTCGCGTCGGGTCTAGATCTGATGCTATCATCTATTTGTGTACCATCGTCACGTGCTGTCGTTCTTGCACCAGTTTGGGTATTATTGCAGAGGCGTCCCCTCACATACTATGATCCTCCCATGCCACTCTCCATCATCTATACTGTGCCGCTCTATGCAAGAAGCAGGGGATGATTGTGCCCTCATTTCATTCGGTCTGTCAGGTTAGTGCTGATCTAGCCCTCCTCAAATTTGTTCATCGCTCGCTATGATAGTGGCGCTGAGCCGTCAGTACCAATAGCTAGATTACTTTTGTGTTCTGGCTGAGGGAACCGGGATGGGACAGGAGGCCGGGCTGAGGACTAGGTGGGGGCGCTGACCCGCTTCCCTGGGCCATGGCCAAACTAAGGGTTGTGTCTGACGACTCCCACGGGGCTCTTGGCGGGCGTTGTCAGATGTTCAAGAGTATGGGAGGGATGTGGCGACCTGGTCAACCAATCTCGTTAAGAGTGACCCTTGGGTTGCTTGGTCGACATCACGGCCGCTAGATTGAGCAGCGGTAGTGGTGGCGTCTTCACCAGTTTGCTTGTGCTGCGACTCCTGGGCTGGAATGGTTTGATGCCCTCTGCCTGTCTCGCAGGTGAACAGCTGCCACCTTCTGTCGAATACTGTTTGTTCTAATAATGTACAGACGCTGTGTTGTAATGAAGATATCTGTATAGTAAATACACACCTGTATTTGACGCCAAATGAACCCATGAGAAGCGTTTGGTTTTAAGCCCTTGGATATAAATTGCGCTCCACAAATGGTCAGGAAGAAATTGAACTTGTATTGTGCCGTGGTTAAAAATCTTCTGGTGTATTTTACTGAGTTTAATAAGCACAAAAAACTAGGCTTAAGTAACCTTCGGATATGAATTATGGCTACAGAATTTATTCGGGTGTGCGCTTGGTGGGAAAAACAAAGATTTCTTTGTTCTGAGTACAACTGCCAGAACTGAACGCGTTGTAATTAGCCCTCTGGAGTGTAAAATTGCGTGCACAGAAAGAATGGAGCGCACAAGAACTAGTAGCTTGTTGTAGCGTGTTACAATGCGTGTTGTCTACGCCACAAACAAGAGATAAAATTGTATTTAACATGTCGCGTTGTGAATTATGCTACAGGGAAAAATGGTATATATTTTCGTGCGTTGATAATGCGGTGTTCTTGGGGTCAGCACATCAGCAAATACCAACGCTGTAATTAACTACTGGATGTAAATTTCGCATAGACTTTGAGCAGCCAAGAATGAAGGTGGTGATTTGTATTGTCAAAACGATGTTGTCTTTAATATTGAAGCAAACTTAGGGTGACTTAGTTAGTCCCCCTTGGTTATTCTGATTGTGCTGATGTGAGCATGATTTATGCTCATTAACATGTATATGCTAGCTGCACTGGAACGCACGCTGGATTTGCAGATCCATATACTCCAATAAAATCAGTAAAGAACATTAAGAGAAGCAGTATCTGGGACAAGGTGAGACCCCCCACAGAAAATAGTATAAGTTGCTATATAAAAATAGTTCTTCGCAGTGAGAGCTTTCATCAACTCAATCGCGTGGCAAGCAGCCTGCCTTGATCAGATCTGCTTGAGAGCGGGTTTATGTGCTATCCCAGCGCGTCGTGCTGGCCGGGAGCTTATATAGTGCGCGTGGGTTTTTCTTTTTTGGTGTACGCACAGATCCCGCCGCGTGTCTGAGTGGCTTGCATCTCTGCAACATTTCATGCCAGGTATGCGCCTTCTTCCTCCAGAGTTTCGCTTTGCCCATTGGTTGCGCCATGTGCTCGCAGCCAATTTTATCAATGTGTCCAAAAAGGCACTCTTCTGTTTCACTCCGAAGTACCCAAAGTGTTTTCTGGACTTCTGTGTTAGAAAACCGAAAAGTTCTCCTGAAAGTTATAAATTGAATTCACTTTTTTGTTAGAATCGCAATTCGGCCCATCTTCTACGCCTATAACCTTGTGGAATTGCAATAGTATTGCATAGATACCCTACAATTGGCCTTATATATATTTATTTATAGTAAATGTTTGCATTATTAATGTTAAGTTGATAAATGATTAATGATGATGGATCTACACATCTTATAATGTTTCCTGCAGACTAGTGCTTTAAGCCACCTTGAGAGACTGTGTTGAGTTCCTGCAGCCAATCACAAAAGTGAAGAAGGGAGGGTCTTCTGGTAGATATACGTAAAAGCCTGCCATTTTAAGACCAGTTCTAGTAATAATGTTGTGCTAAAAGGATTCTGGTGGTAAGTTCCAGCATAAGGCTAGGTCTATACTGCATGGGACAAAAAACGGCCGTTTTTTTTTTCCAATGCAGGGATCCGCGGTTTTTGTGTCTATGTTTTGCGCATCAAGAACGCGCTTGTTTTTGTTTTTCTTCTTATGTTTCGCGCACCCATTACAATTGTATAGTATCAGAACACGCTCAGAAAACTGAAACAGCTGCCATCGTTATTATACATAATGTTGCATAATACGGCGGCAGCAGTGAAGACGAGCTTTGGCGAGTGACTGTGCTCGTCTTTTTCTTTGCCTCTTTTGGTGGCGCGCACAAGATAGAGTTACGCATCGTATCGTGTTCGGCGCTTTTATAACGAGTACTGAGGTGCGCAGTATAGACACAGCCTAAGAGGTTCACTCTTCACACCTGAACGGCAAGTGGCATGGAAAACGGTGAGTGCAATAGAACGGCGTCACTGGCTGCTGTGTTCAAAGAAGACCAAGAGTCGGTAAGAATGCGGAAAGTGCTGGATATTATCTCCGTGCATTTCCTATTTTCATTTCTATCAAATAAAGTTTCCTAATTTTTAACATCTAGAAGATGTGCAGAATTTTTTTCAATATAATTTTTCATTACAGCACCAGCAACATTTGTACTGGCAGAGAGAAGGACACAGAAAGACAGAGAGAAAAGCAATGCACAGCTGACGAGTAGTAGGGTTCATAGTAATCAGACGTGTAGAAACGTGACATGTAGAAAAGGATAAAATGCAAAGTTAGTTGTACATCAGTGCTATGGGCCTGAGGGTTGTTCCCTGTTCACAGACTACAACATACTTGCCATCACTCCCTGAACATCTAGAAGACTCCAGGACGAGTTACCAAGTATCCCAAGTACTATATGTGCACAGCACTTAGAAGCTGTGACTGCATCATCTGCAGCGGCAGATTGGCTGGTTTTGTACAGGCTGGTCTTTGCTGCATTGTGTCAGATGTTTTTTTTCCAGAATTCACTCTAGTCCTGGTTGTTTAAAATTCAGATTCGCACCAGTCATTATGACCTTCATCATGTCTCAGTGGCTGACAGAGGTGAGAAAGGGCTCTAAACGTGTCAGAACTCTGCATGTATGTGATCATCTGGGTGGTGATCGGTGTGGTTGTCATGTAAAGAGAAGTTATATGGCTCCGCCAGAGACAATCTATTATGCTTGCCTGTCAGCAGGGCATATTAAATGTAAGATTACAGTATCATGTCATTGCTATGTAGTATATAAAGCGATCTAAGTTGATTGCATACAGTAGTGTCCCATGTAGAGAACAAAAGAAAGTTCAAACACGCAGTTTAAAAGAATGATGGTTTGAGCGATATAAGAAATAAATAATAAACATTATATACAAATATCATTGTTCTCAATAAATATCCCTTTATTCTTAGGAAATCCCATAATTAAGAGGATTGATCTATTAAAATGATTCATGTTAGTTGTAAATTGTTTGGGTGAACTGCGGCAAAAAAAATAAAAACTAGAAGAATAGAAAGTATATCTATATCTATATATGATGTGTGTGTATGTTCAGCCCAGACTTAAAGAAAAATGGAGTAGTATAAGCCTTTTACGTACCAAGTTTCCCAGAACCTTTAGGAGACTCCTAGAAAAAGGGGAGTCCTCCTGGATGAGTTGGTTAGTCTCCTGCCCCTGCTGATAAACCAGGTGGTGCCAGGGTAATGTGTCAAGAGATGTGTTGCCCCTGGCCATTCCGAGGCCCATTCACATAGCGTATTAGCAGCCTGTTTGTGGTATCTGTCGGGATATCGTAAACATTTTTCCTGACAGAGGTTGTGACGGAATAGACCACTATTTGGTGTCCAATATAGAAACAGTATGGGCAACATGTATGAAATTTGGCATTAACACGCCAAATTTCATGCGCCTAACATTAATTTAGAATGTGCCCTGATTTATGAAACGACCTACTAGCGGGTGGTCATTAAATCATGGGCGCATGCTAGCGCGTGTCGGGCTGACAGTTTCGGGATCAGAGATACACTTTGAAATGTGGTATACCTGGTTCAGTGTGTGTTAAGCACCCAGAAATGCCATAGCGAAGCTATAAATATGTAACTTCGTTACAGTTCTAGTGCGTCCCGCCTCGTGCCTGCCCCCCGAGATCGGGCGCATTACAAAGAGCCACAGGTAATACCAAACAAAAAACCCTCTGTGTGAAAGCACCCTTACAAGTGAGTAATCAGTTACTGTAATTGAAATCTTGTGTATAATCCACAATACTTTACATAATACAATTGATAACTCACTTGTAGTATTTTTCAAAACAATTTAGATAACTGAAGGGAGCGTACTGGTAATAAAGGCAGTTTAATTGCAGCAACAGAAAAAAATGCACCAAGCCTAACACCGTCTAAAAGCACCCTGGGCCCTGTCAGCCAGAGTGAGAACTGTTCTAAGTGCTTAAAGGGGTTTTGCCACCATGTAATGTTGACGTGGGAACCTCCAAAATGGGTATTTAATCACTTTTCTAAATATATGTGATTAAAAAAAGTAAAAAACTCTGAGAGCTACATCATTTCTCAATCCCCCTTGGTTACCACAAAGCTTCCCCTAGTCAAGACCCAGGAGCTGAAAGGCCAAGCTTGCGTGAATCACTTCTTATCTGATGACAGGCAAAATGAATGGTCTTTTAAGGCAGCGGGTAGCAATATGTTTTCTTTTGTATACAGAATAACTAGCTGTAGTGTTATTAGATCCCTGCTTTATCTGATGAAGAAGCTTTCAAGCTGCTGTGTAGAATAGGTGTTCTCTTTTGTATACAGAATTCACAAGTTATAGTTTGATTATTTGAGTGAACATGTCACAGGATCCACTTATGCATGGATCTGTGCTCTGGCTGTGTGAGTCTGTTTTCGTCTCAGTCTATTGCTCCTTGATTTGTTTACATAACATTAGCTTCTTAGCAGATAAGGTTTCTCCTGACAGTGCAGTGTATGAGCCTGTGTCTCGCTGTATTGAATCCACTGTTGTACTGTTTATTAGTTCACTTAAGTTTTGAGACGCTCCCTTGGATTCCTCACTCCCCCCTCCCCTCTCCCTCTCTCCACTGCAGCTTCATGACTCAGCCTCATTCTGCCTGGGCTAAGCTGAGAGGTAAGAATCTTTGTCTCTCGGCAAATCCCCTTTAACCTCCTTATGATTGTCATAAGCTCTAATAGATTAAGTAGGTGGCATTCATAACACAACCCCTTTAGACATACCTCCAAACCAGCCAGCGGTCCCATATGGCCAGAGGTATATCGCAGAGATTCAGGGCACATGCGCTGGGTTTGCGACGTATATTAATCTTTTGCCCGTTCGCAGGACAAAAAACAGTTTTTCTATACTTTCCAACTCTCCAGCACTCCTGAATCAATAGGGCTGGTGAAGCATCATGAGATTCTTCCCTGACATCACTGGTTGCAGGGGGCCTGCCCTGCCCTTGCAGCTAGACTATATTGTCTAGCTGCAGAAGGTGCATGGCCTTTCCTGCATCAAAGTAGGTGATCCACCTTGTCCCCTCATGGCTTTCCCATATGCTGGATAGGCTATATAAAAGGTGGGTGCCTGCTGTGGGGGATGTTACCCAGCTTTCTCAGGCGCTGCAGTTCTTGGTTTTACTAAAGCTGCTTATGAAAAAAGGGGGGACCCAACAACAATAATAACGCGGCTGTTATTTGTTGTTCATCTGCTGGGGGAAGCTGGGCATGACTAGGTGTACTTGGGCATGGTTAGAACTGTGGCCCAGTGTGATGTCATATATTTGGCTGAGGTTGTAGGCATGGCCTGGTGTGATGTCATGTAATTTGGTGTGGTCAGAGGCATGGACTGATGTGTACCTCTTGGCACTCGCTAAATGTTGGGAGGTTTGCTTAGTGGGCCTTATGGGACATCCAATAAACTAGGAGGTGGAAGGGTTCTATTAACATGGCTGGCTGCCAAAAAGAAATCACTGAAGAATAGGAAATAAAAACTAAAATGGTCATGGGTCCCTTACTAACCCCTACAGTCATTATATACTTGGATATGGTTACACCACTCACCACACCCCCACAAGGGAGCTGATTTTTGGGGCCCACAAGTGAAATTGATTTTTGAGGCCCACCCTACAGCTGATGTACATGACTCTTGCACACTGTCTCTTGCTTTCTGCCTCTCTTTCTCTGCCTTCTGCCCAGGTCGCACCATGCCCAGAATCCCACCTCAGGGTTTCCCGGCTCCCCTGTTGGCCAGTCAGAGCCTGCCACCTTTTACCTTGGGTTTGGTTTTGCTGCAATGTGACCCCCAACCCACCAATCACTAATTTAGGGTACATGCCATAATAGTCTATTGTTTGATTGCTCCTGTAAGGACTGTTGTAAGTAAGGATCTGTGGGTCCTGTGGGCATATTGTCCAGATGTACAGTCTGTTTTTTTATGTAGGCACATGTAAGCTGTACATTAGCATTTAGATTTTAATTAATTAATTAATTAATTAATTAGGGTTTTAATTAATAGCAAATTAAGCAGAAGATGTGATGACAAATTATTTACTACAGGCGAATACGCTTCTGCTCTAGAGACTTCCTGATCAAGCAGCTGACCAACCTGTCAGACAAGTGACTCCTCAGGCTACCAAAACTAGAACCATAAGTAGACCCATCCAGGAGCGTATAACAAGTAACCACAGGAGGCGAAGAAAACCTTAAAGGCACGGCATTGTCTTAATCAAGCAAAGGATGCAATAAAGTCAATAGTCAGGTAGTAATTGTGCCCGCTGTGTTATCGTCATCCAGGTAATTAAACATCATGTATTTGTGGAGCTGCGAATCATTTACATTCTGAATTTTAAAGGTTAATAAACCTCATAAAACTCATATTCAAAGTCTACGATCAGGAATACGGTGTAATGTGTGCTGTTATTAGAGCCTACGTATAATCTTCTCTGTGTGACATTGTATTGCTCTAGATTGCTTCTCTCCTAGTCATAATGACTTCGAAACCACCTAAATACTCACTCATTTTCCTGATTTTGTAATCTCTGCAAGTCACAGGTAGAGAGAAAGAGGAATCCAAATGATTTGTGCAGATGTCTTTGAGTCATTTAAAGGGAAAGTAAAGGGGAAGTCCTCTTAAAGGGGGTGTCTACTTTGGAAAGTCTTTTCTTGTTAGAATAGTTTTCTGAAACTAGTTGTAAGCTAAAGGGGAAGTAAGCAGAGCTTTTGGTATTTTTCTGTTTTGTTGCAGTATCCATTTTTTCAAAACTACCTGGAGTACAGCCATATTGTCATTTATTAACCACCACCTCAGATACTGTTAGTAAGACTGTTGGTGGGTGCAACTTGATGTATGCGCACTTAGGGCAACTTGTATGTACTGTGCAGCCCTGTTCTCTAGATTTATAGTCAGATGCACTCCATAATGAGTTGCATTATCGTGTGCCCACGCCACTTTGTAATGTGTCTGAGATGGGGGGGCATTCTGGAGGAGTGTCGCACCACAACCGTACGATTCTACACATTTATGACGGGAGGATGGCAAAACTTGGTGCATTACTGCTGGAACAGTAGACCAATTTATGGTGGTTTACCTGAGCTTGATTTGTCATTTTGGAGATAGTAAGCGCCTAATCTATGACCTGCAGTAGAACAGGTTTATAAATTCTGGCACATTCTACGCTACTAATGCTCGCAAAAAAATTGTCATCTAGGCGCCAAAATACATGTTGCCCTTAGTCTGGTTGGACACTGGTGTATGCACAGTGTCCCGATGTGTATTTAAAATGAATAATAATATGAGGGTAAATATAAAAAAATATTAATTCAATAAAATCAGGTTTATTTCTTTATTTTCGTTAGCCAAGGATCAATAGTATGGGTGTAATGAAAATAAAGAAATAAACCTGATTTTTTTTATTTAATTTTTTTTTTCGTTACCCCCATATTATTATTCATTTTATATACACATCGGGACAACTTCTGTAGTCTTATCATTTGATTTCGGCAATGTACAGTTTTATTCCAGATTGCATTAGAAAACCCATAGGAGCGTCGCTCGCTCTCCCATTGGTCCAAATAACCGCGCCTCTTTTAACTTGCGCCGATCTCTCCATAGACTACAATGGGAGAAGTAGCTCGCGCTCTGATTGGCTGGGATAGCCAAGCCCCCGCTAGCTCAGCCAATCAGCTCATTTCAGCATTTTTACTGTATTTTGAACTGTCCCGCCTTTGATTTTGATTGGTTCAAACTTTTCCATAGGCTATAATGGGTCCCTGTCGCTCCTATTCTGATTGGCCGAGATAGCCAAGCCCCCGCTAGCTCAGCCAATCAGCTCTTTTCTGCATTTTTACTGTATTTTGAACTGTCCCGCCTTTAATTTTGATTGGTCAATAGTTCTCCATAGGTTTTAATGGTTCACTGTCGCTCCTATTCTGATTGGCTGGTTTCTGCCAACCAATGAGAATAGCTTTCAGAATTTGAATTACTGTATTTCCCGGCAATTTCCAATATCCTAATTCTTGATATTGCATCGTTCTAGATTTTTGGAAAGTGGTTTTTTTTTTTATATATTTTATTTTTGAGGTTGAGCTCTTTTTCTGATAATGTTTTACGCCTTTATAAAGGCGATTTTTTTGGAATCATACTCCATGCCGCACGGAGCTGAGAGCCGAGATTTCTCTTGCAATCTTCTGTATGCTTCCTCGCATGTTCCGTTCTCGCTTCACTTCGCCTCCGCCGGAGCATTTAGACCAAAATAAACTAGGTCTGACTGTCGGAGCTGCCGAGCGCTGCATTGCGCCGCACTTTGCCGACTCGCGATCGTACATGCCTCGGAGTTTTCGAGCGCGCCGCATCCCGCCCCGGAACGCCTACACCGCGCCCACTGCCCACCCCTTCATGCGGGGCGCAGCTGAAAGTGGCGAACGCTGCGCCTAACACCGCATCCCTGCGTCCAACAGGGGGATTCGGGCCGGGAGGCGCAGTTTACTCCCAAAAACAGGCGAAAAGCCCGATCATACATGTCGCCCTATGTGTGGAGGAAAGCCAACCCTGAACATTACATCCCAACCGGGAAGCATGGGGATGGCAACATCGTGATGTGGAGAAGCTTTGCTTCAGAAGGGACTGGGAAGCTGGTCAGTTGTAGAGACAATGGATGTAGGTAAATACAGGGCAATCCTGGAAGAAAACCTTTTAGAGGCTGCAAAGACTTAAGACTGGGGCATAGCTTCCAGCAGGACAACCACCCTAAACATGCAGCCAAAGCTACAATGGAGTGGTTTAAATGTCAGCCTACTCATGTGTTAAAATGGTCCAGTCAAGGGTCAGAAGTAAATCCCATTAAAAATCTGTGGCAGGACTTGAAAATTGCTGTTCACAAATGTTCACCAACCAATCTGACTGACCTAGAGCTATCTTAGAAATAAGGATGGGAAAAATTTCAGCCTCTAAATGTGCAAATCTGGTAGAGACATACCCCGGTAGACTTGGAGCTGTCATTGCAGTTAAAGGTGTTCCTACAAAGGGTTGAAAATACTTTTGCAACCCACTGTATTTACTGATTGGTGAAACACTTATATGTGGATCATTAGAATATGAGTATTTATGATAGAATATTATGAATGCACCTATTTATGTACTCTATTATATGTTCACTTGTATAATGAGCTTGGCAAAGACTCATACTGGGTGGAAACAATGTTTTTCCATGTTGGACTGAATAAAAGAAGATTTTATTTACTACACTCGACTGCAAATAATGTATAATCATCAAACTTTGGCTGCTGTCCTACCTTCTGAGTACTAAAATATGGACAATGTTTTAAATTTTAGATAGAAATTCTGTTTAAACAATTCACAAAACAAAGATCTATCATTAATTGTACAGTTCTCAACCCCTTGGGCACAGCTTAGAGGTTTTTGTCAATTTGAAAGTGCTATGGATTTTACATTTACCATACAATTTACATACTTTTCTCATTATTCCCCATAGATCTTATCATTCCTATATGTCTATACAGTATGCTAGACTACACATTTTAGGTGTATTCCCCTTTAAGATTTGTTGACCTAGATCTTTCAGAAGATCCAGCAAATAACTAGAGTAATAAAATAAATTATATATATATATATATATATATATATATTGATTTATATATATATATATTAATATATATATATATATATATATATTTATATATATATGTGTGCAAATAAATAAAGCAAGAAGCATTTCATGAGATAGCTATGAGGTCTGTGGCAGGTAGAAGCCCAAGGTCAGTTTGACCTTAACCTGAAAATCAGCACTGAAAAATTTGCCTTTGCAAAAGCCCTCATCTATGTATGATGTGTAATACTTTTAAATAATACTGTCATATATTTAACAAATAATACACTTATTCAGGGATCAAATTTCTAACCATACGTGCCGCCATCATACTGTTACTAAAAAAGCCCATTATACCAAGACCATCATTACCAATAATATCACTATTTAATGATCAAATAATACTGAAAAAGCATGACCACATGCAGCTACCACATAGTGACTACCAGTTGCATACAGATGTTCTGCAGACTGTATATGTGATTACAATGCAGTTTCAGCCGTTATCTCACAGGTGCCGTCTTCCCTGGCCAAAGTCATTTATTTCTGTTGTTTTTCTCCATTCGGTGTAGATCACCATAACTTCTCCCGGACACAATTCATTTGTGTACAATTAGTCAAACATAGGTCTTAGATTTTTACCTTTTCCAGCACCTCCATACCTTTCCCCTATATCTGTATAAACTCTCCAAATTATAATAATGACCCTCTCAGTACACTAATTGTACCCCTAAACTGTAAAGGTACCCTGGATGGTTACAGGTTCCTCTTTTGTGCTTCCGGTTGTAGTCTTATGTGTCCCGAATAAGGTAGGTAGGTATACCCCCAATATAGCTGGTAGGTTCATCACCCAAATTGGTAGGTAGTCAATCACATTAGGCAGGGAGATAGATAGACCCTTTTAAGTAGGTAGACACTAATTAGGCATGTAGCCCCCAGTATTAGGTAGGCAGATAAGAAAGCAGACCCTTCCTAATTAGTAGGTAAAAACCCAACTGGGTAGCTAGATAGATATGACCCCAATTAGGTAGGTGTGAAAGACCATAAGGCAGGTAGACCCCTCATGTTACTGAGCTGTGTAAAGGTTGGCAGTGGGTCAGGATATCTAGGAAGAGGAAGAGCATGTAAGGCTTACGGTTAAGCTTCTGAGTTGTAGATGAGCAGAAGCAGCAAGGCAGTGGTTGGTGCACAATACATTTTATATTAGTAAAGATATACAAATAGCTACAACACAAATTGTATGTATAAAACCTCTAAATAATGATCATACAGTTACCAAATAATTCCGATATACAAGCAGCAAATATTATCACTACACTGTTACTGACCAACCCAGTATACTAAGACCAGGAGGACCAATACCGCTACACAGAGACCAAATGTTACCCCCTCACCATGACTATATAGTTACTGAAAAAAAACATTACACTATCTATGACCAATATTATCTTCCTATTGTGATCATATAGTGGTAGATACCAGTTGTTTACAGGGGCTCTGAAGACATTTAATGGACTTGCCCAGTAAATAAAAACAGCTGGATCTTCCTGGCCCTGAGGACATATATTTTTTTACCAATCATACCCTTTAAGTGATTACAGTGCAGTTACATCGATTGACTCACAGGTGTTGTCTTCTCTGACTAGAGGCATTCTCTTTCCCTTTTCTTCTCCATCTGTCCCAGACTACCATGATAACTTCTTCTAGTCACCATTTGTCTCTGTAAAATCTACCACATAAAAATCTATAAAACTCCTTACTTTTCAGCACCTCCTCACCTCCGTACAAGCCCCATCAGCAGTGCCCCGAATGGTAATAGTGACCCACTTATGCTTCAAACATTAAAAATGCTCCTTGACAGCTATCAGTTTTAGTCTTTTTTTGTGCCCCCACTGTTCTGACAGGTAGACTCCCATTATAGTAGGTAGGTAGGCAGGCAGATAGGTAGACCCCTTCTAGGTAAGTAGACCCCAATAATGGGGGTAGGCCCAATACTTAATTAGGTAGCTAGGTTAACCCCCCATTGAATATGTATACAGGCTACCCATTATGTAGGTAAGTATGTATATAGGCCTACATTAGATAAGTAAATATAAAGACCCCCTAAAAACTAGGTAAATATATAGGATCCCCAATTATGTAAGTATACAGGCCCCTGTTAGGTAGGTGGGTATACAGGCCCCTCATTAGGGAGGTAGGTATATAGGCCCCCATTAGGTATATAGCCATATAGACCTTCATTTGATAAATATATATTCACCCCACTAGGTAGGTAGATATATACCATCAATAGGTAGGTATATAGGCTCCCTTGTAGTTAGGTAAATATATAGGCCTCCCCATTAGGTAGGTATATAGGCCCCCATTAGAACGGTGTGTAGGCCCTTAATTAATCAGGTAAATATATAGGCCCCCCTTTAGATAGGAAGGTATATATGTCACCTTCGTAGGTAGAAATATAAACCCCCAGCGTATAGTTTAATAGTCGTGGAAGGGAGCTGATGTTTCCCTGTTTCCCCATAGCATCAACGGTATGCACATTCAATGGTCACGCATATAGTTTAAAAGTACCTTACGGTCAAGCACCCTCAAGGCCCTCAGTGGTCCAGTCTGAGCCTGCAATTTGGGGGCAACAACATTTTCAGTCAGATAAAAAGGCCTAGAAACGACCTTGGTCTGTTGATTGATTTTAAACCTGCTCTTTTTTTACCTTGTGCAGTGGTACTGTTAGGGACTGTCAGGGAGGCACACGGAGACACAGACGAGTGAGGCTCTGATGCTGGTCCCCACCTCTGTCCTTGACTTTTGGGGTACCGATCTCCTTACTAGGCCGGCCCCAAACAGAAGACTGAGATCTGCTCTGAGCCAAGTGAGACACCAGATGTAGACGAACAAACACAGAACAAACAAGACAAGTTGGACAGGCCAAGTCAGCAACAAACGGGCAGCACAGTACAAAAACAAGAGACAAGAGAATAACCAGGGTCCAAGCAAGAGTCAAAGAGCACAGAAAAGCAATAGAGAACACAGGCGAACTATAGGGAAAGGAAACCGTATAGCAGGCAAAGAAGACAGGAAGCTGAGACTATAAATAGGGAAGAGGAGGAAGAAGAACCAAAGTGATAGGAGGAAGGAACTGTCAATTACCAAAAGAATAAGTTTAACCCCAATAGTGCTGGAAGATTCCTGGCCACGGGCGTTGGCCAGGAATCAATTAAGCATACCAAGTTTGCAGACAGAGTTCACACTAGGAGAAATTGTCATGGGCGAAGCCGCAGTTATGGTCGCAGCGGCCATGGCCGGCGACCAAAGCCAGATGCAGAGGGTCTGCCCGGAGCAATCGTGACAGATACAAAGAGAGCAGTACCACCTTCAACTGTCTGTCTTTCTAGCTATCTGATATTCATCTATTTGCCTACTTAACTGCAGGTCCAAAACAGCACAAAAGCATCATAAATGAAACACAGTACAGCAGGTGGTGGCCCCTTTAGAAACTATGCATTGTTGTCCAGGAGCTACAACCTACACCTCTGTGTACATAGGTCTGGCACTCTCTTGTCTCTCTATTAATCTATAATCTCATAAGAGTTTATGGTCCCTAAAAAGCTTCAATCCTAATTATTCCCAAATATTACTCCCTGCCACTCCCCCCCATTCCCCATTGTTCTCACATCTCTTGCTTCTTTTGTGATTTCAGTGTTAATCTTCTGCCTTCCCCCTACACGACTGTTCATTTAATTCTTTTTTTATTTACTGTCATCTCTTCTCATCCGCTGAGCCCATGACGTTCCTCTAATTGACAGACAGTTTTTAAAAGCACATTGGAAAGTGTCTGTCTTTTTAAATAGACTTCAGTCTCATCACAGAATGTAGAGTAACATTCCATTAAAGTGAATTTCTAACAGATAGAAAGCCCCATTAGAACATTACTGCTGTTTTTTCAGGGGTCTGTCTGCACTCTGATGTTTTTTATTTATTTATTATATATATTTTTAAGACAGATAACATGAAAGCAACATAAATGTCCAAATAGCTTTGAAGGGAACCATCACTTTGAACATGTTAAAGGCATCTTATCTTCTGGTAGCATGTTATAAAGCTGAGCAGATTGATATATAGTTTTCTAGGGAAAGGTTTAGTAGAACTTATTCTGGTTTAAAGAGTCCAGAGGGCGGTCTTATCAGTGATTGACAGCCACCTCTGTATGCATGCTGATACAAGGAAGGCTGTCAATCACTTAAAACACCGCCTACTGGACTCCTTATCCAAACTAAGCAGGGATTTAAATGAATAAAATGAACTAAAATCATACTAAACCTTACCCTACACAACTATATATCAGCTCTTCTAGCTCTATAACATGCTACAAACAGATCATATAGCATGTTCAATGTGACAGGTTGTCATTTGAATTAATTAGGAAATAATGGTATCCAGTTGGTATAAATATAGATAGTTGTTAAGGGATGCTATGTGGCCCACAATAGAATAGAAGCTCATCACTTATTTATAGATGAAGTCCAATTCTGATTAAGAGGCGGGGGGTCAAATGAGCAATCGTGGAAGCAGGCTGTGTCCAAAGACCAAACAACTGCAGGCCCCAAAGAGCTTTTCTTTCACCCCATGCAGATATTGGATACTATGTTCAGATCTGATTTGTTCTTGAAAGCTTTCTACTTCACTAATAACTCATGGTAAAGAGATTTACTACTTTGTTTTGGGAGCCTGACCAGCTGCCTCCTCCATTGCTTCTTGATGGTGTTGAGCCATTAAGATCTAGGGGAAGCAGTAAGGAAATCTTAAGAGGCAGAAAACGCAACAGCTGGGGGGCTCTAAGGGCTTTCGAGAACAGTTGTGGATACCATCTAAAGTGAATTCAACATAATCTATTGTTTGCATTAGCCAGTTTTCTCCACTTATATCCTAGGAAAGTTTTCTTCTCAGAACACTGCTGGACAAATGCTCTATCCTAAAATTGATATCCCAAATTTTCTAAATTATACTTTCTGGTAGACTTAAAGGGGTTGTCTCACTACAAGGATTGCTTTTTATGTTAAAGGAGTTGTCTCACTACAGGTTCTCAGCCTACCTCAGTGTGTTTGGAAGCATAGGCTTTTTGAATCCAGGGGCGTGCTTTTTGTCAGCCTCTTCTCTTCCCCCTTCCCCCATCCCCTCAGCACACAGACAGCTCTCCTCCTCCAACTGCAGTAACTTCTATACAGCAGGGTGAGGGCGAGGGGTTTTGCTGCCAGGGTTAACCCTGTGTGTGCCTGCCTAGATCTGCTGCTTACTGCTGAATCAGCTGCACTGTGCTGTGGCCGAGCTCTTGCTCTTGCTCAGGAGACAGCAGGGAGAGGGCTGATCTATGAGTGTGGAGCCAGAGGTCTGTGAAGCTGTGTATGCAAAATGAAGAGGGGGGATGAATTTTTCCCTATCCCCCGGGGCCCCCTGCTTACATACAAATCTCCAGGGACATCTCAAGCCAACAAAAAAAAACCCTGTGAACGAATAGGGGGAGCTGGGAAGTGTGTTACATAATCACGATTTTCACAAATACGCAGGCAGGGAGGGTTAAAAACCCTTTTTCACATGCCCCCCTATTGTTCTATTGTATAGTCAAAAGCTCCAAGACACATTGATTTGAAACCCCTTTCACTGCTGTCACATCCTACTGCCACAGTCACCCTCATCCTGCTTCCTAAAATCTGTGTAGAGAGCGGGAAAACCCACGGGGTTTAAATCCGGCAGCAAGCTAACAGACACAAACCCCAGACCCCCTCCTCCCTTCCCTACAGAAGCACTGTGCGGGAGGGGCCTTGCTCTGCCCTGTATTGGAAGTGAGAGTCCCCCAGCACGAAGCCAGTGAGAAAAAATCAACAGGTCAGTGGTATAGTATTTGGAAAGCTGATGACTCCTACTCCCGGGATAATAAAAATATTGGACATTTGTAAGAAACATATATTGCAAAGCTGCTTGTTTTTTAAAGATCTTTTAATTAAAACCCAATCATTGTAGCTAGACAAACCCTTTAAAGATCTTGCAAAAACAAGAATGTAATATATATCCATTAACAATGTCCTAGCTATTGCTAGATATCCCCTCTTGTATGGGCAAACAACCCTCAGGTCCTATAGCTACAACTGTTCACTTTCTCAAGATGGCTGCCAGAGGGTTGCTATAGCTACAGAGGGCTACGCTACTGCAGAAGGGAACCCAGAAAAAACACCCCTAATTAAAATAAAACCAAGAAATCGGACTGAGGAATGAATCAATGTAGTGGACAACCCCTTAAAGGTGTTTTAAAGAAAATATAAAAATTTGCCCTAAAATTAGCAGAACATGTCTCTGTAGAAAATTTTCTTATTCTATACGGACAAAATTTTTTTTAAACTTTAAAGACCAACTGAGGTAAGACCCGGAAGTGTTTGGGGGAAGGTGCGAGGAGGGCAGACAGGTTGTTTCTTTTTTTTTTCTTGCATATTGTGTGAGATAATAGCTAAAGACCAAAAAAATAAAAGGCCTTGTTTGTAACGGGCAGAGGCTTTAAGGGTTGATTTGGTTTTTAAAACTTACACAGGACACCAATTGCTTTCTTTTTTTAATCTTTTTTAGTTATTTATTTTTTTAGAAATTTTTCCAGCAAATAAGTAACATGCTGAGAATGTCAGAAGGACTGAATAAAGATCCTTAGCATCTGCACAAAATTCAAAGCATGCTAAAGAAAAAGAAATGTTTAAAGTGTCCAAGAGGTCAGTATGGTGCAGTGAGAAGGGAGAAATGTACTGTGTCCAGGACTAACTTAAGAGCAGAGAAGCAGGACTGTCATTTTCATTTGCATTATGTGAATATCTGGACAATTTATTATACTTACACAGCAAAATTGGTGGCAGAACAAAACCACATTATTTTTGTTTTTATCATGACTTTTGGATATGGATGAACCCCCCTCAACGAGTACCCAGTTAAAAAACCAAGAATAAATGAAAAACTTTCTCCTTTGGTGCCCCAAAATGGCCCAGCTTTATTCAAACCAAAGTACAACAAATATGGAAGGGATTCAGGGGGAGTGTTTGAAAATTGTGTGATTTCCCCACTTTTCGAATCCCCCCCGGGACACAAAAAAGGGGGGCACGTCTGGCTTGCTTCTAGCGAGCCAGTACTTTTAGGGGACCAATGACCCTACCGAAGATCCCTCACCCCTGTTTAAAACCACCGTGCCCCGCCCCTGGGCCATTACATTTATCCTCCTTAAGGCTGGCCACTTCCAAACTCAGCCTCTTAACCTAGTTTACCTTTTCCTCTTTGTCCCCCATAACTTGCTAAAAATTCCCACGACCCTGACCCCCCCAAGGAAGGCCTTTGACACTTAAAGGGCTCGACCCCCCACCAAAATGGCCCTAATCTTCAAAGTCATAAAATGACACTAGAATTTGTATCTGCCCGGAAGCTAACTATAAAAGTTACCTTCCATGGCCAAAAGACAAATCCATGAACAAATGAAGGGTAAGAAAAAGCTGTACAACCCCACAAAAAAATCGGGGTGGATCCAATACCCAAAGGATCCAAAGCTCAAGTGAGCCGCTTGTTTAACTCTTTTAAAGGGGACCTAATAGGACCCCTAACAAACAGAGAATAAAACGGGGCCCGTATGTGAAAATCTCAAAACCTCCCCACAATGATGTTTATCAAGCTTCAATTAATATTTACCCCACTAAGTTAAAAAATCTAAACTACCCTGTCAGTCGTATTAGCTACATTTTTTATCTACAATGTCCCTGGTCTTTCCCCAATAAAAAAAGGGATATTTCTGACTCCAGAAAGATACACTCCACAAGCCAGAACAAATGTGCCCCGCGATATCAAGCAGCAATACTTTTGATTTAAAACCCCCCTATAACAACAAAAACATAATTGCACAAAAGTCCCCCAAAAGAACTACCATCTTAAAGCAAGACTGTGATAGTAACATCCCCGTTTAGAAATAGGCTATTAGATAGAATGACAGATAGACCCCTACAATAAAACCCAACCCGGGTCTGTTCAGTTTATGAGAGAGAAAAGAGAAAGTTTGAAAAATTGTCCCCAACATTCCAAGGCATTGTCCATCATTCTTTTTAACCATAAAATTTTCAACCTACCCGCAGATTGGACTAAAGGGGCACCCAATTTCCTCTCCTGCCTTGGCCCTTATCACCAGACCCAAGGACAATTGAGAGGACCAAGCGTTGCTAGGGGGAGAAAACCCAAAAATAACCAGGTCGTCCAGTTGAACACATTTGCTTGCTGTTACTTTTGAGTCCATAAATCGTGAATGACAAGCCCGAGGGGCCATAGATTGCCTTGCTAGATGTGGGCCCACCCCACTATTTTGAGCTACCTTTTCTTCTGAACGTTTACAAAACTGATAGCGATACATTTCCCCATCGATGTTGTAGCCGTTTTCCTAGTAAACCCAATGAGAGGAGCATGAGCAAACCAAATAATAGACAACCTTTTACTGTAGCCCAAAGGGGTTTTTAAAGCAAATCATTTTTTTTTTTTTTTTTTTGTTTTTTTTTTAATACAAGTATGGGAATTTGAGGTTATATGAAAGGGGGGAAATTTAATCATGAGTTTCCCAAAGGAGGGAGGTGGAGAGAATAAACTGCGATGTTTCTTCCCCCCCAATCAGGGCCCCTACCCCGTGATCACCTCTACCATCAAAAAAGCCCTATCTAAAATGATCTTATCATTTGGGCCCAAAAGTAAGAAAATCAAGGAACCCTAATTCCAAAAAATGTATTTTTTAAAAGATTTTGTTTAAAAACATAGGGAAAATGTTTTTTAAAAAAAACCACATAGCAAATATTATATAAAAACTGTGCCCCTATCTAATTTAAAAAGTAAATACCCCATCAGTATAAGCAGAGCCCCCGTGACTTATCTTTGATGATTGCAATAGAATAATGTTAAAATTAAATAAGAGCCCTTTAATTAATCCTGTGCTACGTCCCCCCTAAAAGGGAGGGGGTCCTTGAAGTAAAAAATCTGGCGCATACAGTATCTGGACCAATTTTCCCTCAGCTGGTCCGAGGGGCCCCCAAACCCCCCTTGTGGCAAAAAAGCGACCGGCGACCAAAAAACCCCTAAGGGCGCAAAAACACCATTCCCCCGGCCTACTCCATTCTCGGAGGCCCAAAAGCCAGTCTTGGGCTCCCCTTTTTTTTCTCCCGGGATACCGCCTGGAAGGCCCCCTGCCGATGCGTCAAAAAAAAACCACACCGGGTGCAAGAGACCCCGGCGGGGCAAATCCCGAAGGGAAAAAACAATTACCCCCCGCCGCATCCACTGGGGTTCAGGGCCCCAAAAAACCAGCCTTTCTACCCCAAACCCTTTTTGCTCCCCGGGATACAACCGAAAGAGCCCACCTTGCCCGATCTCTTTTAAAACACAAACCCCTTGAGGGGAATCATACCCCCCGGGGGGCTACCTCACCAAATTATATATTAAATTTTTTTTTTTTTTCCCCTTTTTTTTGGGAACTGGAAACGTTTCCCGCTCTTGGGGCCTTTTCCCCAGTCGCCAGACCTCCAAGGACCCCCCAAGAACCTTTTTTCCAACAGGGTTGTAGCCAAACGAAGGGGAAGGAAGGGCTTTGAACAAAAAAAAAGATTGGGTTTATACAATGCTTGAACACCTTTTCCCCAGCCCCATTTCACCAAGGTCGGGCACAAAAAACCCCCTTGTGGCAGTTTAAAAAGCCCTCGCCGGGAGCCACCCGCACGAGCCCCCCCATAAACGAAACCCACCCAAACTGGGGGGGACAAAACATGATGAAAACCCCAAAAAACCAAACTTTAAAGACCAAATCCAAAGACCCCTCTCCGCCTAATTACAGAGGGTTAGTACAAACTGAAAGGGGGAAAGGGGGTCCTTGAAGCACAGGATTGGCGTTTTTATCAATCTCTGACCACCCTTTCCTTTGCCACTTTTTCAGAAAGGAACCCTAAGCCACAATTGCCGTAGCAGGAGCCCGCTGCCCTTTTCGCTGTCTGGGCTGTTGCTTAAATTTGGGGTCCCCCTCTTGATGCTGCAGGGCCAGTAACGCCGCCCGTGGAGGGATCCGGGCCCACATTGGGACCTTTCCCTTCCAAGCCCCATGGACTCCAACCCATCTCTCTCTGCATGTCTGGCGCGTCCTGACTGGCAAAATTTAAACCCTTGGCTCGGGGACCTTACCCCGCATGACCTACCATAGACGCCGACCCTGGGGACCCCCATGTGATGAATCCCAAAAAATTATCCACAACTTCAAGGGCCCCCTATCAACCATTTCCAGGGTTAATATATGTAGCACAAAATTCTATAGCCCAATGCCCCCCGAAATTGTATATAGTGATAAAGGGATAGGTTAAGAACCCAAAATCCCGTAGAGAAAAGGGGAGCTGATACCATGTACATAGAGGGTCAAATCAGCCCTGAGGGAAAGGTTATATACGATCAAAAACCAAAATAAAAAGGGGAAAATGCCCTGTAAAAGCAGGGTCAGTAACCAGTCCCATTTATGAGTTCATTTGCTGTGGTATACCCAAACCCCAACACAAGCAGGAGAATAATGCCCTTACATAGTAGGGTCAGATAAGATGTGAAGCTGGGCCAGTATACATTCTGTGATAGCCGGGCTCATTTTACATTCTGTGACGCCCCGGGTCAGATACAGCACTTGATGGCCTGGCTAGTATCAGCACTGTGATGGCCCCGGCTCAGTATACACACTGGATGGTGGGCTCGTATGCAGCACGTGAGGTGAACAATTAAGAAACTAGCCCCTATTACAAAGGGAGAACTAAGACCTGCACCCCCGGGAATAGTTTTATCCCCACCAGGTCAGATCCGCCGACAGGTTTTTCCTATACATCACTGCAGCCTCCCACTGAACCTCCTGCTGGAACTTCCCCCCTCAGGGGCTTTTTCCTCACCCGCTTTCACAACACATGTTTTTCTCCCCTCCCCCTAGAGGCCAGAAAAAAAGAATGACAGATACCCGTTTACAACAGAGCCCAGCCCCGCCTGCAAGTGGGGGGAGGGGGCAATACATCCCCCTGTGCTACATTAAAATTTTTTTAAATTAATAATATTACAATAAGCATGGTATACTATATTGATTTTGATGGGTGAGTGAAAACCCCCTCCTGTGTGATGTGAGGGCCCTGTGCCTTTTACTTTTCCCGAGGGCAGACCCCCTCTTTTTTTCCCTTTTCGGTGAGAAGAGGAAGCAGGAAGGAAACCGGAAGTTATATACTAGCTAAACCCCACCCCCTCAAGTAAAACTCTTTCCCCTCCCCAACTCCTCCCTTCATATCAACCACCCTGATCATAACTAAAGCACAAGAAGGGGTAATCACAATGCAGGGGCCATAAGCTGCCCCCCCCCCCAAAAACCCTTTCCCCTCTCTCAAAGCTACTTACATTAAATATCTATGCCAAACATTGTAAAACCATCACTTACATACCTACACTATACACCCAAAAACTCCAGACTAAACGGGAGTCTAGTTCCCCCCCCAAAAATCATGGTCCCCCCTTTTCTTAGGGCTTCGGGGGGTTTTATTCCCGTATTCTGAAATAAGCCGACCAAGTATAAAACCAGGGCCCCCACTTTTGCCAGAAAAAACCCCGGGAAAGCTTTTTGACTGGTATAAAACCTAGGTTTTTAAAAGCAGCGGCTACTGGTGAATTTTCAAAATAAAAATAGATACCAATAAAATTACATAGGCAGTTTATTGCATAGTTGCCAACTTTTGAAAATAATAAAGTAGGAGATCTTAGTAAGCGGCGCGCGTAGCACGGCGCGGCAAAAATTTGCATGGACACGCCCATCTTGTCGGTATGCCACGCCCCTTCAAAAAGCCACACCCACTACACCTAATTGCATAACGGCTTTGGAAGAAAGCCAGGTAGATGCCCTTATAACCAGGTAGTAGCCCCCCATAACCAGGTAGTGCCCCTTACAGGCCGGTAGATGCCCCCTTGTAGCCAGGTAGATGCCCCCTCTGTAGCCAGGTAGGGCCAAATTTGTAGCCAGGTAGATGCTCCCCTTTGTTAGCCAGGTAGATGCCCCCCTTTGTTAGCCAGGTAGGTGCCCCCCTTTGTTAGCCAGGTAGGTGCCCCCTTTGTTGCCAGGTAGTGCCCCCATTGTTTGCCAGGTAGTGCCCCCATTGTTAGCCAGGTAGTGCCCCCTCTGTTGCCAGGTAGTGCCCCCATTGTTTGCCAGGTAGTGCCTCCTCTGTTGCCAGGTAGTGCCCCCCTTGTTGCCAGGTAGTGCCCCCATTGTTGCCAGGTAGACCCCCCATTTTAGCCAGGTAGTGCCCCCATTGTTGCCAGGTAGTGCCCCTATTGTTGCCAGGTAGACCCCCATTGTTGCCAGGTAGTGCCCCCATTGTTGCCAGGTAGTGCCCCCATTGTTAGCCAGGTAGTGTCCCCATTGTTGCCAGGTAGTGCCCCCATTGTTAGCCAGGTAGTGCCCCCATTGTTGCCAGGTAGTGCCCCCATTGTTGCCAGGTAGTCGCCCCATTGTAGCCAGGTTGTGCCCCCCTTGTTAGCCAGGTAGTGCCCCCTCTTTTGCCAGGTAGTCCCACCCATTGTAGCCAGGTAGTGCCCCCATTGTTAGCCAGGTAGTGCCCCCTCTGTTGCCAGGTAGTGTCCCCTCTGTTTCCAGGTAGTGTAGCCAGGTAGTGCCCCCTTATTGTAGTCAGGTAGTTGCCCCCTCTGTTGCCAGGTAGACCCCCCATTGTAGCCAGGTAGTGCCCCCATTGTTGCCAGGTAGTGCCTCCATTGTTGCCAGGTAGTGCCCCCATTGTTGCCAGGTAGACCCCCCATTGTAGCCAGGTAGATCCCCCATTGTAGTGCCCTCTGTAGCCAGGTAGAGCCAAATTTGTAGCCAGGTAGATGCCCCCCTTTGTTAGCCAGGTAGCTGCCCCCCTGTGTTGCCAGGTAGATTCCCCCTTTTGTTAGCCAGGTAGGTGCCCCCTTTGTAGCCAGGTAGTGCCCCATTGTTTGCCAGTAGTGCCCCATTTTTGCCAGGTAGTGCCCCCTCATTGTTGCCAGGTAGTGCCCCCCCATTGTTGCCAGGTAGTGCCCCCATTGTTGCCAGGTAGTGCCTCCCTGTTGCCAGGTAGTGCCCCCATTGTTGCCAGGTAGTGCCCCCATTGTTGCAGTAGTGTCCCTCTGTTTCAGTAGCCCCCCCCATTGTAGCTAGTAGTGCCCCCATTGTTAGCCAGGTAGGCCCCTCTGTTGCCAGGTAGTGCCCCCATTGTTGCCAGGTAGTGCCCCCAATGTTGCCAGGTAGTGCCCCCCCAATGTTGCCAGGTAGTGCCCCCATTGTTGCCAGGTAGTGCCCCCATTGTTGCCTGGTAGTGTCCCATCTGTGTCCACGTAGACCCCCCCCCATTGTAGCCAGGTAGTGCCCCCTTATTGTAGTCAGGTAGTTGCCCCCTCTGTTGACAGGTAGACCCCCCATTGTAGCCAGATAGTGCCCCCATTGTTAGCCAGGTAGTGCCCCCTCTGTTGCCAGGTAGTGCCCCCTCTGTTGCCAGGTAGACCCCCCATTGTAGCCAGGTAGACCCCCCATTGTAGCCAGGTAGACCCCCCATTGTAGCCAGGTAGTGCCCCCTTATTGTAGTCAGGTAGTTTGCCCCCTCTGTTGCCACGTAGACCCCCCCATTGTTAGCCAGGTAGTGCCCCCATTGTAGCCAGGTAGAGGCCCCCTTATTGTAGCCAGGTAGATGGCCCCTAAAGCTAATAAATATAAAATAATAAAAGTCACTCACCTCACCAGGCTCCTGCAGCGCTGCCAACTCCGGACGATCTCCTCAGCGACGCAGGGGAGTGAGTGCAGCCGCGCGTCACTTCCCCTGCGCCGCTGACCTGTATGTACAGCGCGCAGAGGCGCCGGACAAACAGGGGGAGGAGGGAGGAGGGAGCGCACCCTCCTCCCTCAGCACTGTAAAGTGACACACACCGGCCGGGAGAGCGGATGCAGCGGCCGCTTCAACAGCCTGTAGGAGCGGCCCGGCAGTGCAAGAGTAGCGCGCCAGCGCTACTCTTGCGCCGCGGTAATTTAAAGGACTGCCAACTCCCCCGGGAGGGCGGGGGAGGGGGGCCCCAAATAGCGGGAGCCCCCCCGCCAAAAAATGGAAGAGTTGGCATGTATGGTTTATTGTCCCCCATAGGCAGATATAGGCAGGTATAGGCAGTTTAATGTCCCCCATAGGTAGATATAGGCTGGTATAAGCAGTTTAATGTCCCCCATAGGCAGATATAGGCTGGTATAGGCAGTTTAATGTCCCCCATAGGCAGATATAGGCAGCTATATGTCCCCCATAGGCAGGTTATAGGCTGGTATAGGCAGCTATATGTCCCCATAGGCAGGTGTATAGGTCCCCTAGGCAGGGTATAGGTCTTCTAGACAGGCTATAGGCAGAGTATAGGCAGGTATAGGTCTTCTAGGCAGGGTATAGGTCCTCTAGGCAGGCTATAGGCAGGGTATAGGTCCTCTAGGCAGGCTATAGGCAGGTATAGGTCCTCTAGACAGGCTATAGGCAGGTATAGGTCCTCTAGATAGGCTATAGGCAGGTATATGTCCTCTAATCAGGCTATAGTAAGGGTATAGGCAGGTATAGGTCCTCAAGGTAGGCTATAGGCAGGGTATAGGCAGATATAGGTCCTCTAGGCAGGCTATAGGCATGTATAGGTCCTCTAGGTCGGCTATAGGCAGGGTATAGGCAGTTATAGGTCCCCCTAGGTAGGCTATAGGCAGGTATAGGTCCTCTAGCCAGGTTATAGGCAGGGTTTAAAAACAAAAAAAACCCACTTACCTGGCTCCCCGCTGCTCCGTCTCTCTCGCCGCTCCGCCTCCTCGCTGTCCGGCCTCCCGCGTGCTCTCCTCGGTCTTCTCGGCACAGGCGGTGATGTCATCAGGCCGCGCACGCAGCGTGATGACAAACACTGCCTGTGCCGGAAACTCCGGACAGCCGCGAGTCTGCGGCCGCCCGTAGCCCACTGCGGAGCACGGAGCGCTCGCTCTCTGCTCCGCAATGGTATCTTCCCCTCTATGCGCTCCGGAGGAGTCGCATACAGGGGAAGAGATCGCTGACAGCGCCTGGGCCACCGCAGTGCCCGGACGCTGTCAGGTACTCGGCGTTCAGTTATATGCGCTCCCTGAGGAGTCGCATATAACTGAAGCGTCCCTGTCGGCAAACGGACAATCGCAGCGCCCGAGCGCCGACAGTGACTCGAGTATAAGCCGAGGGAGGATTTTTCAGCACATTTTTTGTGCTGAAAAACTCGGCTTATACTCTAGTATATACGGTATCTTAGACGAGATATGTTTACATTCACTTACTGCTGGTTCTCCAACAATATCTTCTAGAAGTTTGTTCCATACTTGCAGTAAAGTCATCTTGTCTGACACTGATTCTGATCTTCCCTCTTCTAATTTCAGCCCCCTTGCTCTTGTGTTTAGTTTTTTAGTATAAATATGTCTCTCTTAAACCTTATTTACGGTCACGAGAGCTGAGATGGTGGCTTATCACAAGTGATGACTCGAACCATTCCAAGGAGCGGAGTCTAAGGAGCCCCCTGGTATTCACCAGGGTCCACTAAAAGGCTGCTTAGGCTTTGCATCTCAAGCTAGTAGCCCTGATGTGGCGGCTCGTGGTAATAGTTGATGTGCCAACAAATTACACAGGGAACAGACAGGGGGGTTGTCAGGTTACTGGCAGATAGGGCAGGCAGCAGGCAGAGATTTAAAGGGAACCTGTCACATAGGTTATGCCCCCCTTGCTGAGGACAGCACAAGCTAGTGTCAGACCTGCTGTTCCCAGCACTGTGCCCCATATTCTGTAAGAGCAGTTTTAGAGCATTTACCCCTCAAATCTTATTCATGAGCAGGTGTTAGCCCCGCCCACCAAAGGCTAAGCCCACCCACTGACAGTTATTCACATGTTTCCACCTATTCAAGGTAATAGGTTTATCAGTTGAGGTGGACGGGGCTAGACTCAGATCGGCGGGGTTTGAAAAAAAAAACTGACTCTTTGAATGACTCTTCTGGCTGAAACTACAGCATCTTACAGAATAAGCGACACAACGCTGGAAACAGTATGTCTGATACTAGCTTGTTCTGAACTCAGCAAGGGAGGCATAATCTATGTGACAGGTTCCCTTTAACCAGGACACAGGCAGATAAGTCAGGACAGGCAGCAGGCAGAGATTAGTCCATAAACGTAGCTAAGGGTCAAAAAAAGTAGAACATGATAAGTGCTTGCTGGCCTTTTAAAAGAGTAAGACGCTGTGAGCATGCCCTAGTGGATGGCCGTGAAAATGCAGCCATACAGTCAAGCGGTGAGCAGAGGAGGAGTCTGGATGTCGGCAGAGAACGGAGGAGGGGTGAGTAACTTGCCGAGGGGCTACGGCACGGGCGTACACGGATACATGGGACATGGACCATGACATGGGTTCGATCATGTCCCCCTTTATTTTCTTTTGTCTAGGCAGTTAATTTCTTTAAGTCTTTCCAGATAACTTTTGGACTTGAAACCTTCCACTATTCTTGTAGCCTATCTTTGTACCTGCTCTATTTTGTCAATGTATTTTTGCATAAAAGGTTTCCAGAACTTACTCCAGTGTCCCAGATGTGGTCTCACTTGAGCTCTATATGGTGGCATCACAACCTCCCTCTTTTTATACCTCTAGCTATGAAGATAAGCATTACACTTAATTTCCCTAATGCCTGGCTGTACTGTTGACTCATTTTGAAGCTGTCAGAAATCAGAACCCTTAAACCTTGTTCTTCTAAAGTACTGGCTAACACAGGGTAAGGGTTAGGGTAAGCCACTACAATACTCAGTGTTTCTTTTTTTTTTTTTTTCATTTGGAAACATGGAAATGAATTTTCCATTGTTTTGACCATTTATCCAGTAAAGCTAAATCAACCTCCATGTTACAGACACCTCCAGGAGTATCAAATGTATTAAACTCTCTTGTGCATACTTGCCATGCTTAATGTTACAAAATGAAGAGTCGTCTCTGACACCTGGAAGAATTAGTAAATGGCACTCACATGGTGCAGGCAGTATCAGACAGGAGTCCCTAGGGCTCACAGGTGGAGTTGATTCTAGGTGCCCACCAGATGAGCTGTTCCTGGGCCCACCGGTGGAGTTTATTTTAAGGTCCCACACTACAGTTGCTGTAAATGACTGTACACACCTCCTATACTCTGCATCTTGCTTTTTGTCTCTCTTATTCTGCTTTTCTGCCTCTCCTGAGGATGTATATGCAGTTAAATGACAACTCCAGGTCAACCACGGCCAGAGGCCCACCGGGGGTTTTGCCTATTCCCCTGTGGGCCAGTCCAAGCCTGGGTGCAGGCACAGAGGTTGCACCCGCACCATCTTCAGCAGGAGCTAGCTTTAGTGTATGTCTGACTCCAATCAGTAGAGCTTGCAGCATCTGGGTGGTTAATGGGTAACCTCTGTCAAACATTGGCATCTGCAGAATGTGATTGCTATGTGCCATTGGCTGCCAGCATGACCCCAGGTCAACACTGAGTATGCGCGTCCTGCCCTAAACCAACCCCCATTCCCTTTGTCCCCGAATATTGCTTACTGCGGCAACCCACAACAACGGCACCAACCGATTTGGATTGATTTGGTCACAGCAGTCGTTTTATTAACAAATACAACATAAATAAATATAAACAACCAATATATGAATATAATAGAAATTAGTAAACGGTATATATATCTAAATATATACAACCACATACCAAGATGTATCTATACCCATGCCTCTCTATATACATATAAATATCTATATACAAACATCGGCCCGAATATCCAACGGCCTATACCCCATTAATAACCAACCAACTTTTGTAACCGACCACTACCAGATATGGGGCCTAGGTCCTTGGAGCTAAACCGACCCGTTGACCAAAATCCCTGAAGGGACAAACCACCATTGCCCCCAGCCGTACTTCACTGGCTCGGGGGCCCAAAAGCCATAGTCTATGGCGCAGCCATTTTGCTCTCCAGGGAAAGAGCCCACCTTCGCTGGGTCGTCCAAGTTACCCAAACACTGAGGGACTTCTACCCCGAAGGACTCCCTCACCAATTTTTCTCACCACTCCAAGAACCTCAACCGCCCACGGCCACCATAACATACCGTGTTCCCAAACAACTAATACCCCACTGCAAAACAATCTCACCCCTCGCCCGCCCTTCCCCTAAACCAACCCCCTACATCACCCATTTGGGACTGCCTCACACGTGCTGCGCCGACTGCTCTTCCGGGCGGAAGGGCGGCACTTGAATACCAACCCCCCCGTGCCCGGAACTACTCACTCCTCAACCCCCCTACCTGGGGCGTGCTCTGGCTGGGCCCAGCGTGTCGGGTCATGCCGCGCCTTCCCCAGGGGACGGGGCCCAGTCCGGCGCTCTGCCTTTGCTTGCTGTCATAGGGAATCCAAGTTATAAAGGGGCCCTTCAAATCCTAGTCATACATCAAACGGATAACTTTGTCACTGCTGTAGGGCGCATGGGACTGTTGAGCTTTCGGCTCAGGATCAGCAGGGTTGCCAATTTCATAGCACTATTTTTGCTACACTTTTTGGCTCTTTGTGTATTGTGAGCCCATAATTGATTATATAAATGTTAATATGTGAATATATCATGCCTCATTTCACTGCATTTAGAGCAGTTTACCCAAAAAGAGCTGAAGAGAAGGCAGGTTTGTTTTTGAGGAATCACTGTTCATGGTTATACTGCTTTAAACTAAATTTCAGGTTTTGTTTAGGCTTTACATTGTTGCCACCTGGACCCAGAAGTGCATGGTATACAACACTGGAATAAAATCTCATATTAATGTTTGATAGCATATGCTTTCCATGGCTGAGTACTCTCCCTTCTGTAGCTGGAATTGAGGCTTCCATGTGAAGCATGAGCATTTGTTCTTGATCTGGCCTCCTGATGGGGAAGTGAATATAAACAGCACTATGCCTGTGATATCTGTAACTGGATGGACATATAATTTATATATATTTGGACTGCTCTGTGGAAGCTTCCAGCACCTGTTACATCTCCACGCTGGAGCTCAAAGCCTCTGAGCAGCAGCATCCATCTATAATTTAGACGCTGATCTAAGCAGAGGTATCACAACCTGTAAATAATCCAGTGTTTTTATTCTAAGAGTAAAATCGTTGCCATAACTCTAATATTCTCTTTGGCAAATGAAGGAAGCACAGGAATGATGCTAATCTGACCACCACAGAATGCGCTGTATGGATCCTTAGTGTGGGAAATCTATTACAGTAACATAAGATGCACATTAATTATGACCTTCTTTATGCATTGTATCTATGCATCTACAAACAAACATGAACTATGATCTATCTATCTAAAAACAAGAAAAATTGACAGCTCTCCTTCCTATAATGAACAAGTTGTATACTTTATTCACCCTTATCAGTTCAATTTGTATACAGAGTGCTGCACATCTATCTATCTATCTATCTATCTATCTATCTATCTATCTATCTATCTATCTATCTATCTATCTATCTAACTATCTATCTAAATATAGACAAAAGCAGCCCCTCCAAAATTAATGAAAAGTGGTTGCCAGCAACAAAAAGAAAGACCTTTGTCAAAAGTCCAAAAATTAAATAAAATGAGAAAAAGTTGCGTCACTCCCAGATAATGAAAAAAACAAGGCTTTATTCCATGTCCAGAGGTGGCGACGTTTTTGGCTCCAAATGAGCCTCTCAAGCAGTAAACAGGTGTATACAATGTTAATTTATAAAAAGTGACCAAATTACATATGCTAATGCAGTGAAGTGATTTACATATAAAAACAATTATCAAATATCAAGATCAAGAGAACATCAAGTAAAAAATACAAGTACACACAGTAATAATGTTATATAAAAGTGCTAAATTCAGTGACATTATTAGGAAAAGAATATATAAACATCATTACACCGGAATAAAACTACACGATCAGGGGCATAATGAGCACAAAAACTATGGGGAAAATTCTTTTGCTTGACTATGACCTTTGCTGCGAAAAGTGGAAGTTGGACCCCGGGACCCGCAAGCGGTGGTATAGGCAATGCCGGGACAGAGTCTAGTAGGTCCCAGTTTTTCACCGGGGCCGGGCGAAAGGGCGGATGGACTTGCGTGGCGGAAGTCCCCCAGGAATACCCTGACGCGACTTGCTTGCGGTGGACCCGAGGTGCAGAAAGGGGTACCGAATTTTTCACGAAACTCGTACCCGGGGGACAGGAAACGGTCAGGGCAGCGGCAAAAGTTCGTAGTCAGAAACATGGCAAAAGAGTCGGAAAAAACAACGGAAGGGACGAACATCTGGGATGTTTCTCAAGACTCGGGGCAAATGTCCAGAGGGAAGTGACCAGGACGTGGCAATTTGGGTCCGCCCGACAATTACCAATTCCTTTCCCAATTACCCTTTATATCCGCCCGGCCAGCAGAGGAAGACAGGAGCGCGGCTAGGTAAGTACTCACCGGCATAACAAGTGCGCCCGCAGCCTGACACGTGGCCCACGGAGCAACCCATCCCTGGCAGTGAGCCAGAAGAGGGGACACGGATGCACCCGCGGCCAGCGAGTTGGGCCGTGGGACCATCTGTAACACATGCTATTGGTTCAGTTTATTGTGCAGAGTAAATCTTAAAGGGGTTGTTGCATCATAGATACTTATCACCTATCCACAGGATAGATGATAAATGCCTGATTGCTGACCACTGGGAACTCTATCAATAACTTAAATGGGGCCCTGAAGTTTTCTTAGCTGGGCATTTCCTTTAAAGAGACTTTCCCATCATAGACGGTTATTATTTATCCACAGGAACAATGATAAATGTCTAATCACTAGTGGTCCCACCCCTTAGAACCCCTGTTTGCTAAAACCCCGACTAGCAGTTCTGCTCGAGAAGTAAGGAATACTTTAGACAGTGGTCAAATGCATACTGCTCCATTTCAAGTCTATGGCACTGACAAAGATAGTCGAGTACTGTACTCAGCTATCTGCATTGGTTCCATAGATTGTAAATGGAGCAACAGTACGCATGTTTGACCAGTGCTCTAATTCAAAGTCTTCTTTGCCTCCCAAGCACAGTGACAGAACTAGGACTGGGGATTTTAGCAAACAGGGGGAGAGTGGAGTCCAAGCGGTGGGACTTCCAGCAATCAAATATTTATCGCCTGTCATGTGTCAAGGTATTGAATGTCTATGGTAGAAAAATCTCTTTAAAGGAGATGTCTGGCTAAGAAATCCCATTCCTAAATACCCTATCAGGAAATTCTGACTAGTGTTTTTCTGTTTGTTCTTAAAAGGAAAACTTGCCAATTTTTTTTTTTCTTATAAATCAAGACCCCGACCCTATTTTTTCCCTCATCTTTTTTTTTTCCTTTGTAGATTTCTTTTCGGCCCCTCTATATATATTTTTGGGGAAAAAATTTTTGCTTGCACTGCTTTACGCAGTAAAAGGGGATTTTTTACAGCAGTTTGACATAGGGTTTT
>JAODAL010014316.1:0-87929 GCA_025379985.1 Phyllomedusa bahiana | reverse complement strand
TATTTTTTTAAAAATATTTTTCTCCATCAATGTCCTTTCCTAACGAACTCAGACAAGTGGATAGAGCCCACCTGACCGTGGATGAACACTCTCATCATCGCCCGCAGTGCCTCTGCTTCTACTGCAACAACCCTGAGCACTTCATTAAGGACTGCTCGCTGTGTCCGAAAAACATTTACACCTAGGCTTTGTGGGAGAGGTGTCCCCAGTTGGGAATACCACCTCTCCATATTTGACCATGGCGGTCCTTCTCAGTTCCTCATCTGGTACCTTGTTCCAAACCACGGCCTTCTTGGATTCTGGTTTGGCTGGGAGTTTCATCCATGCTTCCTTGACCTCCAAGTACTCTCTCCCTGTTGTTCTCCTGAAGAAACCTTTGTTTAACTTGTCTATAAACGGTGAATGTCTGGGAGACTCCAAAGAGTTTCAAACTGAGGCTCTGACCCTTCAATTGGGTCATAGAAAAGACTGTCCTCCATGTGTTCCTCCATTCTTCCACCGAAATCCTGCTGGGACTTCCATGGCTGCAGTGCCATACTCCTGTGCTCAACTGGAAAACGGGTGAAGTCATGTGCTGGGGACCATACTTTCTCTCTTACCTCATCTGGTAAGTAACCATTCTCTACAGATGCCTTCCACTCCGCTGCCGGAATATCATATCAAGAGTTCTCTGATGTTTTCTGTGAATAACAAGCTGAGACTCTTCCAACTCATCGGGTCTATGAATGTGCCATAGATCTCCTGCCGAATAATAACCCTCTATAGGGGAGAGTATATCCGCTGCCTGTGCCCAAGACCCATGCCATGTCGGCTTACATCCAAGAAAATCCACAGAAAGGCTTCATCTGCAAGTCCTCCTCTACAGCCAGTGCCGGGTTCTTCTTTGTGAGAAAGAAAGATGGTTCCCTTCGCCCCTGGATCAACTAGTGGGGTCTCAACAAGATAACCGGAATCCATTGCCTCTGATCTCAGAACTCTTTGTTCATCTTCGGGGGTCAAGATCTTCATTAAATTTTATTTGCGTGGAGCCTAAAATTTTATCCATATATGTGAAGGCGACAAATGGAAGACCACTTTCAATACTCGTGATGGACACTTTGAATATCTTGTGATGTAATGCCCAGCTGTATTCCAGGACTTCATCAATGAAAACTTCAGATACCATCTTTATGTCTGTGTTATTGTATATCTAGATGACATTTTGATTTTCTCATCTGACCTGGAATCTCATCATGATTATGTTCACGAGGTCCTAAGATGCTCAGGAGGCAACCAGCTTTATGCCAAGCTTTAAAAATGCATCTCTGCCTTTTCTTGGTTACATTGTGTCCAACAAAGGTCTTTAAACGGATCCTGCTAAGTTGTCTGCCGCGCTGCGTTGGCCCCAGCCAGTAGGGCTCTGGGTAATACAACGCTTCTTGTGGTGCACAAATTATTATCACCAATTTAGTCCTCACTTCTCTACTGTGGTGGCCCCATAGTAGAGCTTATCAAGAAGAACAGTAACCTAAAACTCTGGCCATCTGAGGTGGAAAAAGTGTTTTCCCATATGAAGTCTGCCTTTGCCTTAGCGCCTACTTTGTCTCATCTTGATCCAGAAAAAACATTCTTCCCTAAGGGCAAATCCATCACTTGCGGTTTCTTTTCTAAGACTTTCTCCCCTGCTTAAAAAAGTTGGATCACAAGTTACTGGCCATTAAATTGGCACCATCTATTGGAGGGGCTCGATATCCGATCAATATTTAAACTGACCACAAAAACCTTCTCTATCTTCAGATGGCACAGATGGTCTCTCCTTTTCACTCATTTTGACTTCTTGCTGCACTTCAAACCGGCAGACAAGAATATCAAGGAACATGTTCTCTTTTGAGCCTCTGATACAATATGTCTTGACTCTCCTTCTCGAATATTGCACCTCATGAATGTCTGATTTCAGCTGAAGGCTTACATGCGTCCTGCATTATGCCTGAGAAACTTGAAATGGGGTCATTCTTCCATGCTGGCCAATCATCCTGAAATCCAAACTTTATCTCTTATATAGTTATTGCTATTTGTGGCCAAGTCTTGTTTTCTTATTCGTTCCATTTGTTCCTGCAACAAGACTTCTCGGCTCAAACCTACCAACCTTCTTCAACCCTTGACCATTCCATATCGACCCTGGACTCATGTCACCATGGACTTCATTACGGACTTACTACCCTCTTCTGACAATACAGTCATTTGGGTGGTTTCTGATTGGTTCTCCAATATGTGTCTCTTCATGCCTCTGCCTGGTCTACCCTCAGCATCTCAACTTGCCCTCCATTTTATCCAACATATTTTTCACTTACATGAACTTCCTCAGAATTTTGTCTTCTGCATATCACCTTTAAACTAATGGGCAAGTTAAAAGGTTAAACCAGATTCTAGGGATCTAATTGCACCACTTCATCTCTGCCCGTCAAAACAACTGGGCTGACCTTCTTTACTAGGTAGAGTTCTCCTGCAACCATCTGGATTCAGAATCCACTGATGCTTCACCATTCTATGTTGCAGGGGCGTCGCTAGGCAGATTCATTCGGGGCATGAGCCCCGAATAAATCTGCCTGTGCCCTGAATCTCGGCTGTGGGCCTGGAGTGCTCCTTAGTGCGGGCGGCGCCCGCCGATCTCTCTGACTGCGCAGCCATTTCACAGCGGCCGCGCAGTCAGAGTCGGGGAGGAGGCAGGACGGATCGGTACCGTCATGTCTTCTCCCCTGTATGTACAGCACTTGGTAAGCGCTGTACATACACCTCAGCATCGCAGGGGGCGTGACGCACTGCTTTCATCACCCCCCTGAGACGCTGGGATCCTCTAAGCCGGCAGCTCTGCCGGCCAAGGAGGTCCCGGACCTCGCGAGGCGGCTTGAGTAGCGTGATGACATCACGCTGCTTACACCGTTCTCAAGCTGCAGGACCTGGATGCACGGACCATGCTGAAGCAAGTAGGTTTTTTTTAGTTTATTTTTATTAGGTAAGGAGGGCATATCACTGGCTACAGGGGGGCATATCACTGGCTACAGGGGGCATATCACTGGCTACAGAGGGGCATATCACTGGCTACAGAGGGGCATATCACTGGCTACAGGGGGGCATATCACTGGCTACAGGGGGGGCATATCACTGGCTACAGGGGGCATATCACTGGCTACAGGGGGCATATCACTGGCTACAGGGGGGGCATAGTATGTGCTATGGGGGCATATTACTGGCTACAGAGATGCATATTACTGGCTACAGGGGGCATATCACTGGCTACAGAGGGGCATATTACTGGCTACAGGGGGCATATCACTGGCTACAGAGGGGCATATCACTGGCTACAGGGGGCATATCACTGGCTACAGAGGAGCATATCACTGGCTAAGAGGGGCCTATCACTGGCTACAGGGGGTCATAGTATGTGGCTATGGGGGCATATTACTGGCTACAGAGTGGCATATCACTGGCTACAGGAGGACATATCACTGGCTACAGGGGGCATATCAATGGCTAAAGGGGGGCATATCACTGGCTACCGAGGGGCATATCACTGGCTACAGGGGCATATCAATGGCTACAGGGGGGCATATCACTGGCTACAGGGGGCATAGTTGTGGCTATGGGGGCATATTACTGGCTACAGAGGGGCATATTACTGGCTACCGGGGACATATCACTGGCTACAGGGGGCATATCACTGGCTACAGGGGGCATACTATGTGGCTATGGGGGCATATCACTGGCTACAGAGGGGCATATCACTGGCTACAGAGGGGCATATCACTGGCTACAGGGGGCATAGTATGTGCTATGGGGGCATATTACTGGCTACAGAGGGGCATATTACTGGCTACAGAGGGGCATATTGCTGGCTACAGGGGGCATATCACTGGCTACAGAGGGGCATATTACTGGCTACAGGGGCATATCACTGGCTACAGGAGGGCATAGTATGTGGCTATGGGGGCATATGACTGGCTACAGAGGCGCATATTACTGGCTACAGGGGGCATATCAATGGCTACAGAGGGGCATATCACTGGCTACAGGGGGGCATATCACTGGCTACACGGGGCCATATCACTGGCTACAGGGGGCATATCACTGGCTACAGAGGGGCATAGTATGTGGCTATGGGGTATATTACTGGCTACAGGGGGCATATCACTGGCTACAGAGGGGCATATCACTGGCTACAGGGGGGCATAGTATGTGGCTATGGGGGCATATTACTGGCTACAGAGTGGCATATCACTGGCTACAGGAGGACATATCACTGGCTACAGGGGGCATATCACTGGCTACAGAGGGGCATATCACTGGCTACAGGGGGCATATCAATGGCTACAGGGGGGCATATCACTGGCTACAGGGGGGCATAGTATGTGGCTATGGGGGCATATTACTGGCTACAGGGGGCATATCACTGGCAACCGGGGGCATATCACTGGCTACAGGGGGCATATCACTGGCTACAGCGGGGCATATCACTGGCTACAGGGGGGAATATCACTGGCTACAGGGGGCATAGTATGTGGCTATGGGGGCATATCACTGGCTACAGAGGGGCATATCACTGGCTACAGGGGGCATATCACTGGCTACAGAGGGGCATATCACTGGCTACAGGGGGCATAGTATGTGCTATGGGGGCATATTACTGGCTACAGAGGGGCATATTACTGGCTACAGGGGAAATATCACTGGCTAAGGGGGCATATCACTGGCTACAGAGGGGCATATTACTGGCTACTGTGGCCTATCACTGGCTACAGGAGGGCATAGTACGTGGCTATGGGGGCATATTACTGGCTACAGAGGGGCATATTACTGGCTACAGGGGGCATATCACTGGCTACAGAGGGGCATATCACTGGCTACAGGGGGGCATATCACTGGCTACAGGGGGCCATATCACTGGCTACAGGGGGCATATCACTGGCTACAGAGGGGCATAGTATGTGGCTATGGGGGCATATTACTGGCTACAGAGGGGCATGTTACTGGCTACAGGGGACATATCACTGGCTACAGAGTGGCATATCACTGGCTACAGGAGGACATATCACTGGCTACAGGGGGCATATCAATGGCTACAGAGGGGCATATCACTGGCTACACGGGGCATATAACTGGCTACAGAGGGGCATATCACTGGCTACAGGGGGCATATCACTGGCTACAGGGGGCATATCACTGGCTACACGGGGACATATCACTGGCTACAGAGGGGCATATCACTGGCTACAGGGGAGCATATCACTGGCTACAGGGGTATATTATGTGGCTACGGGGGCATATTATGTGGCTAAGGGGGCATATTACCTGCTAATGGGGGCATATTGCCGGCTAAGGGGGGCATATTACCTGCTAAGGGGGGCATATTACCTGGCTAAGGGGGGCATATTACTGGCTAAGGGGGACAGTGACTTGGCTACAGGGGGCTCATAACCTGACTACAAGGAGCATAATACTGGCTACAGGGGGCATATTACTGCCTAAAGGGGGCAGGAACCTAGCTACAGAGGGCAGTAACCTGGCTAGAGGGGGCAGCAACCTGGCGAGGCAACTACTTGGCTAAAGGGGGCTACAACCTGGCTATAGGGGGCAAATATTTACCCACACGGGGGTAATTATTACCATTTGGGGCACTATAGATGGGAATTTTGTATAGTGATAGAAAATTGTAGAGAAATGCTGATAAAATGAGGAGTCTAAAATGTTTGTTTTGTAAATTTTGCAGTGAAGAGTTGTGGATGGTAGAAGTCATCATGGCGTCTGGGACAAATGGAGAAGAAGAAGGGAAATAGAACAACTCTTCAGAGACGTCTCCTGTAAGTCACTAAATGTAACTGCAGTGTAATCACTTCTACTTCTCCTGAGCCTACATACAAAGGTTTTTCTCTGTAAAAATACATCCACAGTTCACAATGAGACACAAAAAATACAGTGTGAACCCAGCCCTACTCAGAAAAACTTAAGGGCCCGAGCCCCGGATGTTTTGGGACCCTAGCAACGCCCCTGCTATGTTGTCTACGGTCAACATCCTCGTTAACCCTTTCCTCTGCCTACCTTATCTAATGTTCCCACGGTAGATACAATTGTGTGACATCTCCTTCGTCTGTCAAAATGCTTGGAGGGCTCTGCAACTACTCCTTTCGTACTAAGGCCCAGGTGGACAAAAGACGAAGACCCCCCCAGCCTTCAGCCCAGGTGATAAAGTTCGTCTCTCTACTAGATACGTCCATTTGAAGATTCCCAGCATTAAGCTGGGTCTAAGGTTTCTGGGTCCATTTGAAGTCATCAAACTCAATCCTGCCACCATTTGCATCCCAAACTCCTTTCATGCTTTGTTATTAGTTATTAGTTATTGCTATTTGTGGCCAAGTCTTGTTTTCTTATTCGTTCCATTTGTTCCTGCAACAAGACTTCTCGGCTCAAACCTACCAACCTTCTTCAACCCTTGACCATTCCATATCGACCCTGGACTCATGTCACCATGGACTTCATTATGGACTTACTACCCTCTTCTGACAATACAGTCATTTGGGTGGTTTCTGATTGGTTCTCCAATATGTGTCTCTTCTGCCTCTGCCTGGTCTACCCTCAGCATCTCAACTTGCCCTCCATTTTATCCAACATATTTTTCACTTACATGAACTTCCTCAGATTTTTGTTTCTGCATATCACCTTTAAACTAAGGGCAAGTTAAAAGGTTAAACCCAGTTTTCTAGGGATCTAATTGCACCACTTCATCTCTGCCCGTCAAAACAACTGGCTGACCTTCTTTCAGGTAGAGTTCTCCGGGAACCATCTGATTCAGAATCCAACTGATGCTTCACCATTCTATGTTGCAGGGGCGTCGCTAGGCAGATTCATTCGGGGCAGGACCCCGAAAAAAATCTGCCTGTGCCCTGAATTTTCGCTGTGGGCCTGGAGCGCTCCTTAGTGCGGGCGGCGCCCGCCGATCTCTCTGACTGCGCAGCCATTTCACAGCGGGCCGCGCGAAAGTCAGAGTCGGGGAGGAGGCAGGACGGATCGGTACCGTCATGTCTTCTCCCCTGTATGTACAGCATTTGGGTTTAAGCGCTGTAACATACACCTCAGCATCGCAGGGGGCGTGACGCACTGCTTTCATCACCCCCCTGAGACGCTGGGATCCTCTAAGCCGGCAGCTCTGCGGCCCCAAGGAGGTCCCGGACCTCGCGAGGCGGCTTGAGTAGCGTGATGACATCACGCTGCTTACACCGTTCTCAAGCTGCAGGACCGTGCTGAGGTAAGTAGGTTTTCTTTATTTTATTTTTATTAGGTAAGGAGGGCATATCACTGGCTACAGGGGGGCATATCACTAGCTACGGGGGGCATATCACTGGCTACAGAGGAGCATTTCACTGGCTACAGGGGGGGATATCACTGGGCTCAGGGGGGGCATATCAAAATGGCTACAGGGGGGGCCATAGTATTTTGCTATGGGGGCATATTAAATGGCTACAGAGATGCATATTACTGGCTACAGGGGCATATTCACTGGCTACAGAGGGACAACCACTGGCTACAGGGGGCATATCACTGGCTACGGGGCATTATCACTGGTACAGAGGAGCATATCACTGGTACAGAGGGGCATATCACTGGCTACAGGGGGCAAATTATGTGGCTATGGGGGCATATTACTGGCTACAGAGTGGCATATCACTGGCTACAGGGGGACATATCACTGGCTACAGGGGGCATATCAATGGCTAAAGGGGGGCATATCACTGGCTACAGGGGGCATATCACTGGCTACAGGGGGCATATCAATGGCTACAGGGGGGCATATCACTGGCTACAGCGGGCACAGTATGTGGCTATGGGGGCATATTACTGGCTACAGGGGGGCATATTAATGGCTTCCGGGGGGCAATCACTGGCTACAGGGGGCATAACAATGGCTAAAAGGGGGGCATATCACTGGCTACAGGGGGCATAGTATGTGGCTATGGGGGCATATCACTGGCTACAGAGGGGCATATCACTAGCTACAGAGGGGCATATCACTGGCTACAGGGGGCATATCACTGGCTACAGGGGGCATAGTATGTGCTATGGGGGCATATTACTGGCTACAAGAGGGGGATATTACTGGCTACAGAGGGGGCATCTGCTGGCTACAGGGGGCATATCACTGGCTACAGGGGGCATATCACTGGCTACAGAGGGGCATATCACTGGCTACAGGGGCATATCACTGGCTACAGGAGGGCATAGTATGTGGCAATGGCGGCATATTACAGGCTACAGAGGCGCATATTACTGGCTACAGGGGCATAAACACTGCTACAGAGGGGCATATCACTGGCTACAGGGGGGCAAAATCACTGGCTACAGGGGGCATATCACTGGCTACAGGGGGCATATCACTGGCTACAGAGGGGCATAGTATGTGGCTATGGGGGCATATCACTGGCTACAGGGGGCATATCACTGGCTACAGAGGGGCATATCACTGGCTACAGGGGGCATAGTATGTGGCTATGGGGGCATATCACTGGCTACAGAGGGGCATATCACTGGCTACAGAGGGGGCATATCACTGGCTACAGGGGGGCATATCAATGGCTACAGGGGGGCATATCACTGGCTACAGAGGGGCATAACACTGGCTACAGGGGGCATATCACGGGCTACAGGGGGGCATATCACTGGCTTCAGGGGGGCATAGTATGGGGCTATGGGGGCATATTACTGGCTACAGAGGGGCATATTACTGGCTACGGGGGCATATCACTGGCTACAGGGGGCATATCACTGGCTACAGGGGGGAATCACTGGCTACAGGGGGGCATATCACTGGCTACAGGGGGCATAGTATGTGGCTACGGGGGCATGTCACTGGCTACAGAGGGGCATATCACTGGCTACAGGGGCATATCACTGGCTACAGGGGGCATATCACTGGCTACAGGGGGCATAATATGTGCTATGGGGCAATATTACTGGGTACAGAGGGGCATTTACTGGCTACGGGGGGCATATTACTGGCTCAGGGGAATATCACTGGCTACAGGGAGCATATCATGGCTACAGAGGGGGATATTTCTGGCTACATGGGCATTCCTGGCTACAGGAGGGCATAGTATGTGGCTATGGGGGCATATTACTGGCTACAGAGGGGCATATTACTGGCTACAGGGGGCATATCACTGGCTACAGAGGGGCATATCACTGGCTACAGGGGGCATATCACTGGCTACAGGGGGCATATCACTGGCTACAGGGGGCATATCACTGGCTACAGAGGGGCATAGTATGTGGCTATGGGGGCATATCACTGGCTACAGAGGGGCATGTTACTGGCTACAGGGGACATATCACTGGCTACAGAGTGGCATATCACTGGCTACAGAGGACATATCACTGGCTACAGAGGGGCATATCACTGGCTACACGGGGCATATAACTGGCTACAGGGGGGCATATCACTGGCTACAGGGCATATCACTGCCTACAGGGGCATATCACTGGCTACACGGGGACATATCACTGGCTACAGAGGGGCATATCACTGGCTACAGGGGAGCATATCACTGGCTACAGGGGAGCATATCACTGGCGACAGGGGTATATTATGTGGCTACAGGGGGCATATTATGTGGCTAAGGGGGCATATTACCTGCTAATGGGGGCATATTGCCGGCTAAGGGGGGCATATTACCTGCTAAGGGGGCATATTACCTGGCTAAGGGGGGCATATTACTGGCTAAGGGGGACAGTAAGCTGGCTAAGGGGGACAGTAAGCTGGCTACAGGGGACTAATAACCTGACAACAAGGAGCATATTACTCGCTACAGGGGGCATATTACTTTCCTAAAGGGGGCAGTAACCTAGCTACAGAAAGGGGAGTAACCTGGCTAGAGGGGCAGCAACCTGGCTAGAGGGGGCAAAATACTTGGCTAAAGGGGCTACAAACCTGGCTATAGGGGGCAAATATTTACCTACAGGGGTAAATTATTACCATTTGGGGGACTATAGATGGGAATTTTGTATAGTGATAGAAAATTGTAGAGAAATGCTGAAAAATGAGGAGTCTAAAATGTTTGTTTTGTCAATTTTTCAGTGAAGAGTTGTGGATGGTAGAAGTCATCATGGCGTCTGGGACAAATGGAGAAGAAGAAGGGAAATAGAACAACTCTTCAGATACGTCTCCTGTAAGTCACTAAATGTAAAATGCAGTGTTTAATCACTTATATTTCTCCTGAGCCTACATACAAAGGTTTTTCTCTGTAAAAATACATCCACAGTTCACAATGAGACACAAAAAATTCCGTGTGAACCCAGCCCTACTCAGAAAAACTTACGGGCCCGAGCCCCGGATGTTTTGGGACCCTAGCAATGCCCCTGCTATGTTGTCTACGGTCAACATCCTCGTTAACCCTTTCCTCTGCCTACCTTATCTAATGTTCCCACGGTAGATACAAATGTGTGACATCTCCTTCGTCTGTCAAAATGCTTGGAGGGCTCTGCAACTACTCCTTTCGTACTAAGGCCCAGGTGGACAAAAGACGAAGAACCCCCAGCCTTCAGCCCAGGTGATAAAGTTCGTCTCTCTACTAGATACGTCCATTTGAAGATTCCCAGCATTAAGCTGGGTCTAAGGTTTCTGGGTCCATTTGAAGTCATCAAACTCAATCCTGCCACCATTTGCATCCCAAACTCCTTTCATGCTTTGCTTCTCATGCCTCTGTTTCTCAACTGCTTCTCCAGAACTGCTGTGTCTCCACCTCCTGAGCTAACATCTATGAAGTAAATACAATTCTTGCTGAAAAAAACAGTAGGGGGAAGCGGTACTATGTCATTGACATGGTTCGGGCCCAAAGATTGCTCGTGGGAGCCACAGACCAATCTTCTTGCTGCAGATCTGATTTCCAAATTCCGTCAGGCCAAGAAGAGAGGAAGGCCTAAGGGGGGTACTGTCACGAAGTGTGCCGCGTTAATGCTACTCCAGTACCCAGCACCTTATATTCCCCTCTACCCACGTCCCAGCACTCATATGCTGTGTGAAATTTAAAGGACCAACGCGCCGGTAATTGGATGATTGACGGGCACTGACCCTTTATCATGTGACGTCTCCCTCTGCTTCCTGTCAATTGGTTTATTGTAGTTGTTTTTTTTGTGATAAAGTTGTATTATTCCATGTATCAGACCTCCCTGCTATAGTTTACTGACCACGTTGCCTGCCGCCTGCCCTGATCCTCCTGCCTGTCCCATACTACGCCTCCATCTATCGATTCTGTACTATGCTGCACCCCGGCCACCACCAGAAGCAAGTCACGTCAGGAATAGCGACCTGATAGTCTCCTGCCACAGCAAGTCCAACATGCCTTGCTCTAGTGTAAACCGGGAGGCCACTTAGACTCCATTCCCTGACGGTTGTGCAACTGATCCACTATTTCCATTGCAGTTTGTAAATTCTTTCTGTGTTAGAATGGGTTTTCTCCCACACTCGAAAATATATTTCCATGTTAATTAGGAATTTGGTTGGAAACCCTTAGTTTAGAGAAGGACCAAAGTGATAAATTTGTTGGTGATATATATATATATATATATATATATATATATATATATATATATATATATATATATATATATATATATATATATATATATATATATATATATATATATATATATATTATTTAATTTATTATATTTAAATTATTTAATATTATAAATAATTAAAATTACAAATGAATGTTTATTCTGGATCTGCAACACAAGCTCTAGGAGCTGCCTGTAGTATTGAACAATAGCCCCTGCTGAAAGAAACAATGAAGCGTATGGATGTGGTTGTGTTATAGGACATTAAATGTTTGCCAATATAAACAAAATTGGTAAAAGAGAGCAAGAGGAAGATTTGATTGGCCCAATTAAAATTAAAAGGTGATATGGGAAAGAAAACAATGTATACAGCTGATGAGGTAGTGAGTACATTCAATTACATTCAATAAGAAAAAAGTTTAATTTCATTTAATGTGTTCATACTTTCAGTGCCAAAACATTGTTTCCTCCACTTGCAAGTGTGGAATTCTGCCGAGGAAAAATCTTTGAATGTTCAAAGCAGATTTTATGCCTTCTATAAAATGATATGGAAATTTTGGCAGCTCTTACTGTACATGTAAAGAAAACTTTGTCTGGATGATGACGCTGATTTTATATGGGTCATAATGTAGGTCAGTTTACCATTGGATTGAACTCTGACAATGAGGCAGGTTCAGTGCTAAATCCGCCCCCAGAATAAGTGTCCAAATCCATTGTGTGAATGTAACCTAACATGTGTTACAATTAAAATCAAGTTGCTTTATAGTCACATTAATAGAAATATTTATTCACTCAGAGTTACAACAGATAGAGTAGCTTTTTATCCGTGCTGTAGTCATCAACATGGCATGTACTGTATTTTTGAAAATGGCACACACTGCATAAATAATTAATATTGCTGCATAGCTGTCACTACAAAGAGCAACCTTTTCATTAAATTCAATGGTAGAAAGAAGTTAATGAAGGTTAAGCAATGTTTGCCAGGATGATCAATAATAGCAGTGCTTCAGGTAATAAATTCTTTTGATTTAATTTCTTTTCCATTTTTATCTATGTTCACCATACAGAAGCATAAGTGTGAATGAGAGCTGAGCCACTGCTGAATGGAAAACAAAAAAGACTTTAATCTTCATTTTTACAATCCAACTACAGTACCAAATAAATTCAAGTAGTGAGATAACTAGGACAATACAGTTTAAGTACAATTTTACACACCACTAAACAAAACAAAAGCCTTTTGATCTTAAGATTTACATATCTACTTATCAGAATGTTGTTACGTAGAAAGTCAGAATTAAAAAAAAAACAACACAAAAAAAAACTATATCATTTAGGATGAAAGTGGCAATCACCCTAAATGAACTGCAGCATAAGAGCTGTATAGGAATTTTTGAGGAAATATATTCAGAACTTTGCAGTGTGGACAGCTGTGTAGAAGTAAATGGGCAAAATGCTAACGATAAAGTAAAGCTAATAACACAAATAAAACCAAAAACAAGCAGGTGTCAAAGAGCCGTCAAGACCATTAATACATGAAAAAATACCGCTGTGAAACGTGTTGCTGATGCTCTATGATGGCTTAGGGCTGGTTTCATACCACGTTTTGTCAAGAAAACCTGGCAGTATATATTTTAAGAGAAACGAATGTATACTGTCAGGAAACTACGCAAACATGTTCACTTATGCTATCAATATGATGGTTATGTGACATGATTTTGCATCATTCATCAGTAGTTATGTTAATTTAAGAAGAAGGAGACTTCAAGAAACACTTGAAGTACATTCAGACAAAATGGAAATGCTGCAGATTTTCTGAATGGATTTGCAGCAGTTATATTTGATCTGTTTTTTTTTTTTTTTTTTTTCAAAATCACCACTGATGTCCATAGTGACTAATCTGTTGATTTTAGTGCACCGTTGTTGCAGTTTTGTAACTGTGGATTCTGATAATTCTGCAAAATAAATAAATAAAAAATGGGTTTGAAATCTACAATTGTGGATTCTACTGCAGGTACAATGTTGAGCTCAGGGAATACAGACATTTTCCAGATTTTAGAGCAGTTGTTATCAAACTGTCAATCTAAATTTGCCTCCCTCTTGGCTATGTAGCTCAATTGCTGTTAATACAAATAGAAAAGCAGGTAAGAATACAACACATTTCACAAATATATTTGCTTTAGATCTATAAAGGTCCGCAAATTTTTAATGCACTGTATGGAATCTTGTTACTGTCTAATGTAAAATGTGCTACTAATCAAAAATAGAGGCAAACACTTGATCATGATGCAGGCTGAATTCAATGAGAATTTAATCAACAGTGTAAAGTTCACAAGCCATATATAAAAATTCAAAACATAAATCATACAAGTAAACTCCAAGAAGTATATGGCTTCATGTATCCAAGCATAATAAAAAAATTATGGTCCTTAAAAGGCAAATACAACCTCATATAAAAAGCAACACATGACAGATTCCTCGGTTTTATAATTTAATTACCAAAAACTAAACCAAAATGGAAAAGCCATGTGTGAAAAACTAAGTAAACCTCATGAATCAATAGCTTGGTCAACACCTTCAGCGCCAGTAATCTGAAGTAATCATTTTCAGTATGACTTTAATAGTCTCTCACATAAGTCTGGAGGAATTTTGGCCCACTCTTCTTTACAAAATTGTGTCAGTTCATTGAGGTTTGTGGTTATTCATTTATGCACAAGGTCCCACCCTCAACAGCATTTCAATTGGGTTGAGGTCTGGACAGGGCAATTTCTATTATAAATTGCACTCAGGACAGGGGGGAGAAAAATGTCTCTCTGTTCACAGTGACATGTTGCATCATACTGCAATGCATTATATTTAGAGACTTTTTTATCCATATAGTAAATGATTAAAAGTAAAATATGGAACACAATTTAACCCCTTAATGCTGAGGCCTATTTTTTATGTTTGTTTTTCCCTCTCCGCCTTCACAGAGCCATAACTTTCTTTTTCCACCTAGATAGATATATAAGTGCTTTTATTTTGTGGGACAAGATTTACTTTCTAATTGTGTTATTCATATTACCATACAATATACTGGGAAACCGCAAAAAAATTCTAAGTGGGGCAAAATGTTAAAAAAACATACTTGCGCCATGTTTGCGGGTGTTTTACTTTAACAGTGTTCAATCTTCGGTATAAATTATGTGTTATCTGCATTCTACTGATGATACACATCCAGAAATACCAAACCTTTGTGGTTTCCTTCATGATTTGGTACCGTAAAAAAATTCCAAACATCTTCTGTTTTCTGCATGACGTGAAATAACCAAAAAAACCCGCAGTTTTGGCATTTGGAATTTTTTTCTTCTATTGTGTTCAGCATACAGGATAAATGATGCCATATTTTAATAGATTGGATTTTGTTGGACACAGCGATTCCAAATATGTTTAACTTTTTTATTTTACTTTTTACTTTAACCCCTTAAGCCGAACGCCAGAAAAGTAGTTAATGACCAGAAATTTTTTTTAGTTTTTGCCTACTTGCATTTCAACAGTTGTAACTTTTTATTTTTTCAATGACGCAGTTGGATGAGGCCTTGTTTTATTCGAGACAAGTTGTATTTTATGAGGGAATAGTTTAAGTTCACTTATAAATAATTGCAGTATTTTTTTTTTTTTAAAAAAAAACATTTTTTTTAATTTTTTTTTTACACCATTCACATTTCACACTTAATAACTTGTTAGATTAATTCTACAGGTTATTACGGTCATGTGGATACCAAATATGTGTAGGTTTTTTTGTGCGTGTAATTTATGCACAATTATTTTTTTTATTAAATATTTATTTTTTTTACTTTTTTTTTTTTACTCCCATGAAGGGAGAACTGTTGAACATTTTTTGATTTTTTTTTTTTACGCTTAGCAATGTATTAGCATATTCATATATGCTAATACATTCTAATCTGTGTCAGTTTGACACAGGCAGTGATTAGGACAGCACCCAGTGCGTCCTGATCACTGGCTTAGTACACAGACAGCTCTGGGGCCACTCTAGGTCCCCAGGGCTAACTGTGCAGCCGTTCCCCGAGCTCTGTCGGGTCACTGGGTGTTCCGATCACTTGACAGAGCAGGGGAACCCTTTGATTGCGCTGCGGTAACGCACCACTGCAATCAAAGGGTTAAAGCACCGGGTTGTGGAGGTTTCCTACCGCTCCCTGGTGCTCGCATGAGATGCTCTGGGATCGGGGCTGTGTAGTAAGGCCCCGATCCCAGCACAATTGCGGGGCCGAGCGCCGCAAACCCCGATGTCTGCAGCGACGTCTAAAGACGTCGCTGCAGATGAACGACCCACACCAGCCGACGTCTAAAGTCAGTGGCCGATCGTTAAGGGGTTAACTTTGAGTCCCCCTCGGGTGCTTCACCACCAGGGGGTTCAATCATTTATGTAGCCTAATGCATTGCAAAATCAAAAACATGGCGGCGATGGAAGCCTTCATAATGCTTCCAGCTGCTATGTTAATTGACCTGGGCCCCGCGATTTCACTGTGGGAGCCCCAATCACAGTAAGAAACGGTGCATGGCACCATTTCTCATTGAATTAGGTGCTGTGGTCATCTTTTTTCCGCGGCAATTAGGAGCTAACACCTGGCAGCTATGTAATGGGATCGCAATGCAATCCTGCTACAAAGCCCCTTACCAGCTCTATGACATACATATATGTCCAATGTTGGTAAGATGTTAAGCGCTCAGAAACTTTAGAAAGGTTTTAATCTTTCTACATGTATATAAACGACACTAGGATACTAGGTCCAAAAAATGTGTTATTTAATATATATAAAGTAAAAAATACGTGTTTCTCCTGGTCACTGCCACGCTGCTTCAGGTGAATGCAAACTAGTACAAACCTTGAACGACATGTATAAATCTCGCCACGTTGGGGCGCACCTTTCCGTCGGTTTTCCGTCGAAATTTGCGCCTGATTTATGTCGGCACTGGGGCGCGATCATACATCCTATGTAAAGTCCGCCGCGCCTCACCAGTGTTTGGGGTGCAGTGCGGGACTTAGGCGCAGTGCTGCGCTGCGCCTATGATTCGCCGCCCAAGGTAGTGCACTCATACATGCGGTGTAAAGTCCCCTGCGCCTCGCCAGTGTGTGAGGCGCAGTGCGGGGGGCTACTGGGGGATACCTGGGAAATTCAGCTGAAGTTCTGAAGAATACTGCATCAGTGAGCGTACGCACTTAGGGCATGTCCCCATGGCACGGGTTTGCGGCCGGTTTTCTAGATGGTTTGTGGTTTTTCAGACCGTCTGAAAAAACGGCCACAAACAAGCACAATGGGCTTCTATGGAAAACCCATGCAGCAGGTCCACACTGCGCCCGACAAACATTGTGCTTGCACATTCTTCCATCTGTTTTTTTGGATGGAATATGTGCATGTCAATGTGAAGAGGGAGGGCTGTTCTCCGCTCATCACGGAGAAAAGCCTCCCCCCCATGGCCGTGGGGACAGCACTAAACAGGACAAATACCGGTCGGATAAACCGACGAGTATTTGTCCTCTGCCGTGTAAACAGGCCTGAGTATAAGCTCCTTATTTGGGTTATATACATGCATCGTGTTTTATATGTTTCTTGATGTTTATTAATGTTAGTCTATTTCGTTCAGGAATGTTTAACTGTTTGTTTATCAGCTTATCTAGTTAAGTATACACTTCTGGAGAAAATGAGGGAGAATCAATTTCTTAGAACCTCATGTTAAGGTGAAGTAGCCTTATGCTACTCTTGACCTGGATCGTGGGTAGATCTAAAGGATACACCAGACATCTCTGAGAAGAAGTTGGGAAGAGAAATTATTTCTCTGAACCTCAAGTTAAGGGGAAGTAGCCTTATGCTTCAAAAGAAGATCACTCTTGACCTGGATCTGTTATTTTCAGTCAAGTTTTGGTGAACTCACAAGATTCTGTGTGTCACCAACTGAGGCAAGATTGTAAACAATCTTGGTCCCTGTTGTAGTGAATTGTCTTTCACCAATTTGTTTTCATTGTTTAAGGTGCTGTTTAGTTCTTTCACTCATTTGTTGTTGCTGTTAAGTTTCTATTTAACATGCTAGCATCTCCAAGAAACATTACAGTTGCACATAGTGGCATCTACTAATGCATCTAAAAAAATAGAATATCACCGAAAAGATAATTGATATCAATAATTTAAGTCAAATAGAAAAACCCATATATTGTATAGACTCATTATAGTATGAATTACAAGGTTTTATGTAATACATTTGTGAGCCCTATAACAAATAAAAAGATCCCGGAGAACCCCTTTAATTTTCAATGATATTCTAATATTTTGAGATGCACTAGTATTGGGAGGAAGGTCAGTTTCACAGAGGTTATGCCTTGTGGTGTCCTCAGACAAGTGAACAAATTTTAATCAAGTGTCCAAGGAATTTTCTGACCATGCTTATGTCACAAGATCACTGACTGAGTACATGCCTTTATGTCACATAAGAGGATTTAATTATTCATTAGGAATGACACTGGTACATGGATCAGTACTAAAGGACATTTAGGACAGAGCCAGTGTAAATCTGCAAAGGGTGGCCATAGGTTAAGGCACATCAAAAAGGCACTGATGAAATTGCAATTGGCAACAATAGGGTAGACACGCTAGCAAAAGAGGCAGCCATCATAGGGGTCAGATGGACTCCTTATGAAATTGAGGGAAAACAAGCCTGGAAAGAACATGATTTTGTTGATAACGACATAGAAGAGATGAAGCACGAGTGCATGCCTGTTGTAAAAGTTTCAACACCATGCTCAGCAGCAGAAGATGATAGAGACTCTATTTTACACAAAATCAAATGCCAGATCATGGTAGAGACAGCGGATATACCCCAAGGTTACATTCTCCAAGATGACTTGTTACTAATATCAAAAGTATATAGCTAAGGAAAATCATAGGTTGACAAGGCACATGGGTGCTGAGGGCACTTTAAAGTTTGTTTAGACCAAATACTGGTGGGAAAACATGAAGGAGACAATTGTGAAAAATGTACAGGAATGTTTAATCTGTGCTCAAATGACTCCTAGATGAAAAGGGCAAAGGCCAATACTGTCCAGGATCCTGTTGGTTGAAGGACCATGGAGGAGATTACAAATAGACTTTGTTGGTCCTTTACCAAGTGCTTCTGGAGGATACAGATATTTTCCAGTGGTGGTTGATGTCTTTACCAAATGGATAGAAGCTTTGCCTATGAGGAAGGACACAGCTGCAGCAATAGCAAAATCTCTCTAGCAGGAGGTAATTTCAAGATGGAGATTCCCAAAGGTCATTGAGTCATACTGGTTGACATTTCACAGGGAAAATAATGATGGACATGGTGAAATGCTTAATATAGAACAGAAATGCCATGTACCATACCATCCCCAATCATCATGGATACTAGAAAGAATGAACAGAACTTTGTGGGAGAGATTGAAGAAAATGGTGCTATAGTCAGGGAGCAACTGGCTAAATCATCTATCCACAATTTTAATGGCGATACGAGGTACAGATGTAAAAGGCACCACAATCACCCTGTACCAATTAATGACTGGTAGGGTCATAAACTTGTGCCACCCTGCTAATCCACAGCTCAGTACCCCAATGAGAGAAAGTGCTGAGAAGGAAATATTCCTAATTCAGTTGCAAGACCAAGTACAGAGGTATTTGCATTTTGCCGCTAACAACATGGTGCCAAAAGCAAAGGAAGGGCCTGGCAAGCCACCTATTAAGCTAAGGGTAGGAGATAGGCTTATGTTTAAGAATTTTGCACCCAAATCTTCTTGGGATACTAACTGGGTGGGCCAATTTGAGGTAACGATGACACAGTGACCAAATTGTAAAATTCAAAAGAATAGACAAGAAAGGTGGAAAATTCATAAAAAGGGGGATATGGAGAAATGGATTCATGTAGATCAATATATAAGGATATACCTGCTAAGAATCTGATGCTACCCTTGTTCTTTTCTTCCAGGATCATGTAAGAATCATCAATTTAGAAGCCGATATTTCTGGATCTTGGACATAAAATGACAACAAGTTTTGTTGGCAGTTGACATTACCTACGCTATTGGATATCATGGCATCGGACTTGCTCAATCTCGCTAACAATGGCATCCATTTTTGATGGTTTAATCCTGAAGTGACAAGTTGTACTTCTACAGTATTGTTAGTATATAATACAGTCGTTCTAGTAGTAGGAGCTTTTGGCACATTTTGAGTATTTTTTTTTTATATGTGATTGACAATTTATCGAATACAATGTTAGTTGCATGTTTACATTCAGCTCCTTCTCCCCACTCTGATTTTTCACTGACATTTATTAATTCACCTCAGTGAAATGTTCACACATTTTAGCCTTTGAAAGAAGAACCTCACTTGTTGTCATTGCATGCAGTTTAAGATCAGACATACTATCATTCATCTCTTTCCCAAAGTTTCATACTTTTCTACCTGTTGTATAATCTCATAATTTTTTTCTTTGTGGGAGAGATTGAAGAAAATGGTGCTATAGTCAGGGAGCAACTGGCTAAATCATCTATCCACAATTTTAATGGCGATACGAGGTACAGATGTAAAAGGCACCACAATCACCCTGTACTAATTAATGACTGGTAGGGCCATGAACTTGTGCCACCCTGCTAATCCACAGCTCAGTACCCCAATGAGAGAAAGTGCTGAGAAGGAAAAATTCCTTATTCAGTTGCAAGACCAAGTACAGAGCATTTTGCCGCTAACAACATGGTGCCAAAAGCAAAGGACAAGTTGTGGAAAGAATTGACATGCAATTTTTTTCAAGACGGAGCTGACAGGCAGGAGGGAAACACGCAGCGGCGATCTCTCATGTGAACACCGCTGCGTGTTCCTCATAGCGGGCAGTGATAAAGTCACTGCTAATTGTTTAGATCCGTCTCTGGGTCCATCCTGTCGGTCCCAGAGACGGATCTAAGAAGCGGATGTAACAAGGAGTTAATACGCCGTGTGAACAAGCCCATACTAGGAAATATTGTTATGTGATTGTTTTAACAAATGATTTTGTACATTTGTAATTTGTATTTCAATGCCTACTTCAATGTCCTATTAATATGTTATATAAATGAATGAATGTTGGTGGAAGATGAATGACTGCATTCCCCTCTTACTCAAAGAAGATCTGGAGAAGATTAGGCAAGTGCGGATTTTTATCAATGATGTGTCATTCAGAGCGGATATCGTATTACTGGAAGATGATTGTACAAATAGCTATGAAGAAGGCTAGAAGATATCGGAGTAAGGAGTAGAATTGTGGGTGTGTGAAGGTATGGATGTGATTTCAGTTCACATTAATAAGAGGCCAAGTGGTGTAGTTAGGTTATGTAGGTTATGATATCATGATATGCTATATTAGGCAGATAGTTTTATGTTTTAATACTTGCATTATTTCCCATGAAGTCACAGCAAACAAGAAAAGGCAGCTCACCTTGATAATATTAGTCCATAGACATGTGGCAATGCTGTGCTCGAATCCGCGGTAATGACCCGCAACCAAAACGTAATCCCAGGAAGAAGCAGTGGATGAGCACCAGCAGGAGTAAAATAAAATCCAAATTTATTGAAATATGCAAATAAAAAGCCATAAAGTAGCCACGACATACGACGTGTGCATGGAAGAAAAGAGATCAGAGGGGTGACTGTCTGACGCGTTTCGGGCCAACGTGGCCCTTAGTCTAAGCTGCAACCTACTGTTGCTGCTGCCCTCTTATAGTGTGCGTTAGTACTATAATCAAAGTGACAGTAATAACATAATGAAAAACACCTGATAAAACATACCCCAAGGCGCGTGCTTCTCCAGAGCATGTAAACGAACGCTACCGGAAACGTAAACGCAATAATATCAAATTGCGTTCCAAATTCCGGAAGTGACAAAATAGCGATACCGGAAGTGTAGTTATGAGGAAAACCGGAAGCTAACTGTGTAAGCAGTGTGATGCTGCGTTCCAAATGCCGGAAATGACATACTGGCAGCACAAAGGTGCATCTAACGCGTTGCTATGGAGAAGCACAAAGCCTGTACATAAAAAACTGTAAGTGGAACCACTAGCAAATGTTAAAGCAGCCCGAAAATATAATTCTTACATATGAATATAATAATGATAGTACAAAATTATCATGAGCGAAAAGACAGTGTGTAAAAGATGTAACATAAACACTGAATTTGACAATATAATTACGCTAGAACTATAAGAATTAAGCAAATAGCTTGCAATGTGCAGAATATAAGTAATACGTATAAGTTAATAAATGTAGATTAGAAATGGAACATGATATCTCTGCGTAGATTTAACCCCATGGGGGAAATGCTATTAAGAAGCAGTATCCAAAAAGCCTCCCTGTCTCTTACTTGATATTCCCAATCCCCCCCTCGTAACGGCTTGCGTATATTTTCTATGGCAACTACCTGTAACCCAGTTGTTTGAGATCCATGTACCTCTACGAAATGTTGCGCAACACTAGATTTATTGCGTCTATTAATATTAAAGATGTCATTTAGATGCTCAAGAAAACGAGTCTTGAGTCTCCTGATGGTACTGCCAACATATATTAGTTTACATAGGGTGCAGGTCATAACATATATGACATGATGTGAGTTACAATTCATGTAACTCTTTATGTCAAACGTGCGGGAGGAGTCTGAATTACAAAAATCCTGGGAGGGAGATACAAATTTACATGTTTTACAGGGGTGAGAGCCACATCTATAAAATCCCTTATGTCGTAACCAAGTGGGTTTATTGCCTCTATCATGTAAACGGCTGGGTGGCTTTTTATTTGCATATTTCAATAAATTTGGATTTTATTTTACTCCTGCTGGTGCTCATCCACTGCTTCTTCCTGGGATTATTTCCCATTGCATTGACTTTGGAGGAAGGTTATGCCATTTAGTCTGGTCTAATGGGTTGGATGGTGTAAAAAGGGGTCTCTCCCACATGATCAGTAGTGAAATGTCTTGGTAAACTGTATATTAAACGCTGATGTTTGATGTTGAGGCAGTGATTGTTCGCTCTTTTAGATAACTTTGTCATTGTTCTTCCCACATATTGTTTACTACAAGAGCAAGTAATAAGGTTATCAACAAAAATCAAGTTGCAAGTTAGATGGGATTTTATCTCAAAGCTCTCTTTACTTATGGTAGAAGCAAAACTATAGTATTAGGGCATGTCCCCACGGCACGGGTTTTCGGACGGTTTTTCAGCCGGTTTGCGGTTTTTCAGACCACCTGAAAAACCGGCAGAAAATGAGCACAATTGTGCGCTATGGAAAACCCCACTGCACGGGTTTTCCGCCCAGCGGTTTTTCCGCCTGCGGGCCGCTCAAAAACCATTGAGCATGTTCATTCTTCCGTCAGGTTTCCGGACGGAATATGAACACCTCAATGGGAAGGCTGTTCTCCGCTCATCGCGGAGAAAAGCCGCCCCCCCTCCTCCCCCGCGGCCGTGGGGACGGCCTCAAAACAGTAAAAATCCCGGCCGGTTAAACCGACCGGTATTTGTCCACTACCGTGTGAACGCACCCTTAGGCTATGTCTACACTGCAGTGGACAAAAAAAGACCTAAAAACCAAATACTAAAGACTTTCAGAAAACTGAGTTTTTTGTTCATTGCCTGTCAAAAGATTTGTGTTTTTTGCTTTTCTTCAAGTCTGTTTTTTAAGGTGTGCATAAATTGCGCCTTTGGATGTAACTCCACCCTACAAAAGGGTGTGTAACGCACATTATTGCATTTATATGTAATCTTGAAGTAATTTTACTAATAAAATTATCTCACTCTTGTCGCCAAAAATAAGTTTTTTTTACGGCTTAGAGGGGACATGTATGAAAACTGACTAGGTGTAAGACTTTCTTTGTTGCCCATAGCAACCAGTCAGAGCGCCCCTTTAATTTTTTCAGAGCACCATAATAAATTAAAGGGGCGCTCTGATTGGTTGCTATGGGCAACAAGGAAAGTCTTAGCCCAAGACAGTTTTCATACATGTGGCCCTTTGTCCCTAAAGTCCTTTTTTTACGGATTTTGGTGCTAAAATCCTTATTTTTACGGATTTTGGCGCTAATAAAGTTATCTCGCTTTTGTCACTAAAAATACTTTTTTCTGAATTTTGACGCTGAAATACTTTTTTTAACAGATATTGCCACTAAAATGTTTTTTTACGGATTTTGGCGCTGCAATACTTTTTTATGGATTTTGCAGCTAATAAAGTTATCTCGCTTTTGCTGCTAAAAATACGTTTTTAAGGATTTTGGCACTAAAATACGTTTTTTTAAATTTTGCCGCTACCATACTTTTTTATGGATTTTGTTGCTAATACTGTTATCTCGCTTTTGTCGCTAAAAATATGTTTATTGTCACTAAAATACTTTTTTTTTTTTTACATATTCTGCTGCTAAAATCCATGTTTTTGTAGACTTTGAGATATGTATATGAGAGATATATATATATATAGTACATGGCTGTGATCTGGTGCTCCATGCAAGATCTCACTTCGTGGGGTAAGGATGGTTCTAAGAGAGGTCAGGAATGAGCCCGGAACTACATGGGAGGACCTGGTCAATGTCCTGAATAGAGCTGGGACCACAGTGTCACCGTTAGTAACACACTATGCCATCATAGCTTAAAATCCTGCAGGTTACACAACGTCCTTCCTGCTCACACCAGCATATGTCCAGTTCACCAATGACCATCTGGATGATCCAGAGGAAGCATGGGAGAAGGCCAAGTGGTCAGTTGAGACCAAAATATAACTTTTTGGTATCAACTCCACACATCATGTTTGGAGGAAGAAGAAAGATGATATCAACCCCAAGAAGACCGTCCCAACCATGAAGCATGGGGGTGAAAATATAATACTTGGGTGTGATTTTCCTTAAAGGGGAAAGGAAAAATGCACTTTATTGAAGGGAGGATGGATGGTGCTATGTATTGTGAGATTTTGGCCAACAACATCCTTTCCTCAGTAAGAGCATTGAAAATGGGTCGTGGCTGGGTCTTTCAGCATGACAATTACCCGAAACACACAACCAAAACAACTTAGGAATCGCTCCTTAAGAAGCATTTCAAGGTCCTGGGGTTGCCTAGCCAATCTCCATACTTGAACCCACTTAAAAATCTTTGGAGGGAGCTGAATCTCAATGTAGCCCAGCGACAGCCACGAAAACGGGAAAGATCTGGAAAAGATCTGTATGGAGGAGTGAGCCAAAATCCTTGCTGTAGTGTGTACAAACTTGGTCTAGAACTACAGAAAACCCCCCCATGCTGACCCGTATTTCAAACAAAGGTAAATTCTGTTTTCATTTTTGTATTAAATACTTAGTTCATGCAATTATATGCAAACTAATTATTTAAAAAACATACAATGTGAATTTCTGGATTTGTTTTAGATTCTGTCTCCCTCAGTTAAAGTGTACCTACGATAATTCTCCATTCTTTGCAGATGGGAAAACCTGCAAAATTACCAGTGTGTCAAATACTTAATTTCCTCACTATAGATATATATATGCAACACAATACAGGAAAGACACTAAGCATCTTCGCCAGTCTCCTCCCTTGTACACAAAGAGAGCTATCCCAGGCTCTGAAAAAGCCTGGGATAGCTGTCCTTACTAGCTGAAGCACTGGCATCCCAGGGTTTGTGGCTCATTCGTCTGGCTGGTCACCCAGGATTTCTGGATTGGTATACAGAATCCTCTTTAGGTCACACAAGCAGTCTGGTAGAATCTCTTCTGCACTGGTCTCTATCTGCAGAACCACCAAGGACTCTGAATACTAGCCTTTTACACAGCCTTTCACACAGATGATCTAGAACCTTCTATAAGGAGGGGGGAGTGGAGAAGCACAAATCTTACAAAAATATTGTTACAATTTGAGTCTCTCATACATTTGCGTAGAGCTTCCATTATGGCCTTCATGGATGACTCAGCATCTCACTCACGCTCTGAGATTTTCCCTCCAAAACTCAACTGTGCATCTTCTCGCAAAGTGGAGCGTTAACGTCTCAGTCAATAGTTAGCAAGTCTCAGAGTCTATCAGCATTAGCTTGCTATGTGTTAACCCTTACCACAGTGCAGATGAACAGAACATATTATAATAAACAATTTAAGCTGACTGTAACAATCTAAAACAGTAAATAAGTGCATAACAGTATAAACCATGGTACTAAAATAGTAAGATGTTGATGGTTTAGCATAGCACCAATAGGGTGAATGTCCACAGTCAAAAGTACCTTTGTTTTTGGGCTCTACAATAGCAAGTGTGGAATGTAAATAAACAACAATGCCCAGAATGCCACATAACCATCCTTTTAGATAAATGTGTGTGTGTATGTAACAATGCTGCAGCCCTTCCCTCCTCCCTTCACATGAAAAAAACGTCTCTCATTCCTCTGCTCTTTGGTGTTGTTGGAGCAGTGGAGGGACCTGTGATGACATCACAGTCATATGTCCCACAGGTCCTTCTGCTTATTGAACACACTACAGGTTTAACCCTTAACATACCACGGGGGTTCTTCAGAGGACCCCAGAGTGATATTTTTAGTATTCCTGCTGTAAGTATAGCAACTGGTTTTATCTTGATTTTTGTATGTTTCCCACATCAGTTTAACATAAAAAAAAATATATAATTAGACTTGGGTTCCCAGCAGGACCCCGCTTGGGATACTGTGCTACAAATTTGGATTATTAAGTCTTGTCTTTTGTTTTTACAAGTTTTGAACAGTGCAAATTATGAAGAATATCTCGCAAACAAAGCTCAGATGATGACATTGTTCGGGTGCCCGATGACTGCGATGTAAGTAACCTGGATGATGTCTTAGGCAAATCTAATAGGGAATTTATTCCACAAAGAGATGTGTCTGCAGCAGAAGACAGTCTTGAAGTGAATTCTGAAGAAATTTCTGATGGTGATTCCGATGAAGCTGAATTAGTTGCAAAATCAGGAAGAAAATGGACTAGTTTGCTGCCTCCAGTGACTTGCCGTTGCCAATGTAACTATGTCAGAGGATCTCTCGGGCCAAGATAATTGCTGATGTCTTTACTTCTTGGCATTGTGTTAACACACAGCTGAATGCTCTATATCAACAAATTGCCAAAATTTCTGCCTTTAAAGAATTGATCACACTTGACGATAATTAATCTAGTGCATTTGATTTGCAGCACCTGGTTGCTACTTACAGTCTAAATGCCTTTGGAAGCAGTAAAGATGTATGTATTTTTTCACTCACTGTTTCTGCATTTTTCCACGGTTTTTGTTACATAAAGAGTTACACAGTATGATTTATTATGTGTTTTGTTCCTCTAAGGTTGCAGTTACCTAATTTTGGGACCTACTAAGGACTAGATTTTTTTTATGTCATGATACGTAAAACTAATGAATTCATAGAGGGTGTATGTCACGATCTGCGAATTCCTCTGCCTCCTGCCTGAATGCAACTTTGTGTTCAATCCTGGAAGTTGGAATTTGCTTCTGCTGCTTATCATTGCAGCAGTTAATTACTCCTACAGGGCTTGTCCAGGTGCAGCTTATCCTTCCCTGCTGACTCCTTTAAAAGGCACCTCCTACAAGTCAGTGCCTGAGTATTGTTGTTTTGTGCTAAGGCCTGCTGCACTACCTCAAATTCTTCTGATCCCTCTCTGTGCCATGTTCCTGTGGACTTCCTCCTGTCTGTGCCGTGATCCTGTGCTGTTCCTCCTGGCAGTGCCGTGTTCCTGAGCTGTTCCTCCTGGTGGTGCCGTGTTGCTGTGCTGTCTCTCCTGGTTGTGCTGTGTTTCCCAGTCCCGTTGATGGTCCAAGTCCCTCTGGTTTCCCTCCTGTTCTCGTCTGCAGCTTCCTTGCCCTCTTGGACTTTCTCATTCAGCTGACTGTGGTTTCTGTATCAAGGCCTAGTCCATACGTCCCTGACCATGGTAGGTTGAGTGTCCACCTCTGTGGTCCCAAGGATCCACTTACTTACCTTGAACACGTTTCAAAAATTCTCTTATGTTCTGTGTAACATTTTGTTTTGCCTTAATAAAGCCAGTGTACTTCCTTTTTTAATGATTTACTTCTTTGTTAACATATAATTTCATAAAATCAGAATAAAAAGAGTTCCACAAAAACTACCAATATAGTTCAAATTGGGGAAGACATATCATCTTCTATCAACGGTAGGTATAAATATCTACTCAACAACAATTTGAGGTTCTGAAATAAACGGTTTACCATTTTAAAGGCCTCAATTAATTTAAAAGTGAATTCATAAAAAGAATTCATAATTTATAGCAGCATCATTAAATTCATACAGCCCAAAGTCATAAATGAACCGTTCATCATTGTGATAACTATAATAAATTAATAGATGAAGTTAAAGATAATAATATATAATTTATATCAGCATCGATACATTCATATTGTGGATAACCATAATGCATATGGTTTTAGTTAACAAGGTTAAAACACCCTAATTTATGAAGGCACAAAAAATAGTAAAGAAAAGCAAATATAAATCAAGTTGTAGATTTAATTATTGGACCAAATCCATGTAGATGAATCGTAGACTGTAAAGACATAAGTAAACCAAAATATGCTATGGTGGGAACACTGCATAGGCTTTGGGGCTATACTTAACTTCAGGAGGTCAATGTACGCCAGCCTTCCTGACTTATGTCTCACATCCAATTCTTCCAAGGATATCCATGCTTTAGATCTATAAAGTTCCGCAAATGTTTAATGCACTGTATGGAATCTTGATTTTCTGTCTAATGCCTGATTTACTAGTAATACATTAAACCTTTGCTCTTGAAGGCTTCTTATAGCAATTCTCATTGTTTTTACAGATGCTGTAGCTAAAATTGCATGCATATTTTAGATAGAAAATTATTTTAGGCACAAGGGAACAACCTCTTAGTATATTTAGTCAGCTTTAAATCCAATTTGATCTGGCTATACACATAAGAAAATAAAAGTCTAAATGCACTCTAATGTGTATTAGGGCCTCCTGACTATTCCCCTAATGGCAGATGTTGTGAGATAAGAGAGGATTGAGCATGTTGGATATCAACATGCCTGATACACTGCAATAAATATATATACTTCGAGTTGCATACTTACGTTAGAGTTGGGAGAAATGCGTTTTGCTGCTTGCATTCAGCCGAGAGCTGTCTCATGTAAGGCTAGCTTTATCTACCACAACCAGCTGTATTTTCTGAATAGCTGCTATAAAGTTATCATTTCTTAATAACCTCAGCTTTATAAAGCAAGTGCTAATAAGATTCCTAGGTGATATTTGTCTATTGAGGTTCAGATGTAGGTAATGTCTAAATAAACGTATTTATTTCTATTTCAGACATAAAATAATTATAATACCATGGAAAACAAAGAATGCACTGTGGAATTTTGCAAGAAAAGCTTCTGGTAGCATACAATTTTCTAAGCAACCAGGCTACCTGCTCTCCCAGCTGTATCATGTGTTATTAATTTTAACCTCTACCTGACATTCTTTAAAGCCCTAATATGTGCTTCTTAACACCAAAATGCACAAAAAAAATGCAACAAAGTTGCCACACAAAAAAGTGCATTGAGGATACGGTCTATTGCAGACCCATACTTAAAAGTAATGGGCCCTCACAAATCTAGAACAAAATGTTTCCCCGCTGGACCAAAAGGTACCTGCACGAGAATACAAAAACGGTGACCCACCACTGCTGAAGCAGATAGAGGTCTAAATGCTCCCTCACCGAGCCATAAGGCATGCGCATGAGGTCACAAATCGGTGGACTCCACCACCAAAGTGGATAGAGTCCCAAATACTTGCCCTCAGCATCTGAATGGGTTGTCAGGCCAAACTTCAACCGAGGTGACATCTAAGTGGCCACTCCATAGAGTGCTGTGGTTTGCAGGGGAGAAAGGAACCTAATGGCCACATATTCTCCCTCTTAGATCTCTGGAGGGTCCCAAAAGGGTACCGCATCCTTCGATCCAAGTACAGAAAACGTGACAAAGTGAACACATAGTGACGTGAAAAATAAATTAAATAACTTAGTGGATGTGCTTTAACCTCTCCCTGACATGTGATGTACATGTATCTCACAATGTTGTGCAAGGAGGATAGATATGCCCTATATGCATCAAGTGGCAGCTGTTAACTATAGCTGGTACCTGCCATCAGTGGCTGGGATTAGAAATAACTCTGATCTGAGCTGTTTAACCACTTAATTAGGTAATTGGTCCCCCCTCTACTACCCTATCAACTCCCATACCCGTGTCCCTATGGGGTATTGATGCAGGACTATGGTATTTACATATATATAGGTGTATTTTATCTGTATAGGTTTGGGGAGGGAGATAGGATAGCTGGGTCAGCAAGCACTCAGTGTGAGATAGAGGGAAGGGTCTGCAGATTACACAGTTGTAAGGGGTAGCCTGACAGGTTCTAGGGAGTTCCCTTACAGTTGTTAGTGTGGACAGTTGCCAGTTAGACATTCTGTTCTGGATCTCCTTTCCACTTTCTTGTAGGTGGAGAAGTCAAAACAGCTCCCTGACTCACAGTAACGAAAGAAGAAAGCGGAAGCAGGTATACTGAAGAGAAGAAAGGGAGAGAGAACAAGTAGGTCTGTCTAAATTGTCTCAGGGAAGCATACCAAGGAGAGATACTAGCCCGTAGGCAGGACCACTGGTCTTGAGGCTGGAGTCTCAAGAGAGAAAGGCTATTGGGAAGAACAGAAAAAGAGGAATTGCCAGGAAATCAATAGGATTGTGAAGAAGTGTCCTGTGTACAAGTATATTGTCTACCTTTGAAGTGTAACATTTTACAAGTAAAGAGCCGTGATTAAAGTCTGTGACATCCCAAAGCTGAGAGTCTCTTTGGTCTGATTTCTCAAGCGCTAGTGAACCACATCATCCAGCAAGGTGAATGCAAAAGCCTGTAGTGAGACAACCGCTATAAACAACTTTAGCACACAGGGTTACTGGACAGCTCCTGGTCTAGTAAGAGACTTACCTGACCCACAAAATTTTTTCTCTTGAGTACCTCAGTCCCACCTCTTTTAGATTGACCAATTGGCATAGCAACTGGGAATCTAAATAAGGCCCCTAGGCCTACCAACTTAATCGTACCAGTAGTGTAATAGAAGACTGGTAACTGTATATTTTATACACATTAGTATTACAGTATGGTGTACAAGCAATTTCTCACCCTAGTGGTTAAAGGAGTTTTCTCACTACAAAGATTAGCTTTCAACATAAAGGGACAGTTAAATGAAGATTATTTTTCTAAAAACATTGGTCAATAGATTTTACTTTAGTCATGAGATAGACATTTTATGAACACTCTGGTTACTTGCATGCCAGATGGACATCTGTTATGTGATTAGCTGAGAGAGCCGAGAGTAAGGAGGGCGTCACCCCATAGAATAACTGATCTCTGAGCAAACTGTTCCAATGTTTTCCTTGATGAAGCACGCACATGAAACGCGCGTCAGGTTTTCTGCAGTGGGTAATTGTAATCATGTTTTGACCGTTTGTGTACAGTCAACAATTTTTGATTTATGGCATTGTGTTACCCTATTATTTATATTTTTGTGTATTACTAAGCATTGGCTCTTTATATTTCTGTACATACTATGATTAATGTTTGGTTCATAGCACTGTGTCACTTTAGTTTATTATTAAACATTGGCACTTTAGATTTTTGCATACTATTGTATATGTATTACTGGTTATATTTGTTACTATATTGTTGGTTATTGACACTGGTTTGGCACTTTTCCTTTTTTTGTTTTTCGCCTTAATAGTATTCTACTTACATTATTATTGTGTATAATTTTTTTTGTGCCCTTGTTCTTTGTATTTGTTTTTTTTTGCCATCGCATCAGTCTATGTATTAATTTTATATTAATTATCTTGATCATGATTTACTGCCCATTGCTTCTGGTTCTATTTGCCCATCATGGTTTTTACTTTGTAATATATTTTTAATATGTATTATGCTACTAAAAATGTAATATGAACATTTTCTTATTGTGATTTAGTTTGATTTTTTTTTTTTTGGCTTGCATCTAAGAGCTTTGTAGGTTATGATTAACTGAGAGAGCTGAGAGCAGGGAGTGACTTCACCCCACAGACTGACTGAGCTCTGAGCAAACTAATTATATCTAACAAGATTAGCTTTACTAAACAAAGGTAAAAGTGCTGTGAGGACTGAAAAGAATGGCTTTATGTGTAATCTTGTTAGAGATTACATTTCCTTCACTTGTCAGAGTAACAGCTTGCTAGAAGTTGAATATGCTAATCACTGCTGTAGAACCACCCACAGACTGGGGAGACAGCGTGAGTGTAAACTGCTTCTAAGTCAGTGAAACAGTGTGATGAGAAAACCCCTATAACTGCAGTTGTCAAAATAAAAATTAAAGTTAATGCACCATGCTGTTTTAGAGCCACAAGCAGTTTCACATTTATGCATCCTGACTCTTCCTAGTCAGGCTGTGACTGGTTCTATGGCAGTGTTTAGCATATCAACTCCATATTCACAGCTCTTCTAATTACACAGACATAAGAGTAGGAGATCTTATCTATGAGCTTTGAATCTCTCTGCTCTAAAGTAAACAGTAAATAAGCAATTAGTCTCCTTTGTTTGTTAGAGATAACACACTCTGTCCTTAAGCTGCTGGAAGTCTGACCAGTGGTGACATCACTCCCTGCTCTCAGATACTGACCTGTTTACACTTAGAGTAGATAAAATCTCACTTATCTCCTCAACAAACTAATTTAATTGAAAAAAGTCTTCAATTACCTGTTCCTACATGTTGAAAGCTAAGCTTAACCCCATTAAGTAACAAAAATAGTAAAACTTCTAAAAATACAAACAAAATAGTTAAAGGAGTTTTTCCACGATCTCATTTCATACCTCCTGCATCCAGCTCTTCAGCGCTGTGTGCTCAGAAGGGGGCGTGTGTGATTTGTTTAATTGCCTATCATGTGACCCAGCAGGATGACATCACCACGTCTTTCCTCTCTTTAGTCAAAGAAAGGTCTGTTTATGTGTAGAACTGTAAGTAGCTACATTGTAGCTCAGAGGTAAAACGCTTGCCTCCAGGCACAAGGGTCCTCGGTTCAAATCCCTGCAGGAACCAAACCTGTGGATTTTTTTTCTCTTTATTAACGCATATACTTGATTGAAGTTTCTTTTTTTAATTTATTTGCACTGTTTGACTAATTACTAAGCAGTACAGAGGACAAGAGAAGAATGATGGCACCTGGGGTTTGAACACTCAGTAGCTGCTTCAGAGGAGAGGTGATGTCTGAGCATGTGCGACCAGGACTAAGCCCTGGTCGTATACCCTGGAGATGAGCTGTAAACAATGGATCATTAAAGGAACAGCTAAAACAAAAATGGTACAGAATTTTTAATAATGATGAATGGTGAAAATGTTTATTATTTATTTGCAAGCTTCCCATGTCAATTTTACTTCATGGCAAAACCCCTTTAGAGTTCAAAACACCCTATTTTCCCCATTTTTATTGTAAAAATAAAATTGATCAAATCTATTAAATAAGCAAGACCTATAAAACTCTATTTATGAAAAAAAACAGTTAACATCCTTAAAACAGAAAATACTATCCAGTGCCAAAATAAAGGGGTTTTTTGTCGATTTGTCCTTAAGAAAAATTGGAATAAAAAAATCAACAAGTTATATGTACTCCAAAATGGAATTTACCTTTTTTCTGTGATATTTTTGGCTTTATTTTATGTTATTTTGAAATGATTGTTTTGATAATAATAATAATAATAATAATAATAATAATAATAATAATAATAGCTGTAGCTAAGGCTGAAATACTAGGTCTAGTTACAGGGGAAATAAAGCCCCTGAAGTCACTGCAGAGCTGATATAAGTCTGATAAGACCCATGCTCATGTTAATGCTGGCAAGCAGGAAGCTGGGAGGTTTCCTGCCTAACTGTGTATACAGTGCTCATTCAGCACTGTATATACAGTGATTGAGAAGGCAGGGACACTAATAATCTGTCCCTTCCTTCTCAGTGGAGAGCCATTTATCATTGACAACTGGTTCTCCACTTGTGCAGCTGCATAAATAGTGGGAAGCTATGATCTCTGCACTGATGTTCCAGAATATCCATGCAGAGTTAGATTGGACTGGACGTTCATAGTCAACCAGTGGTCGGCATCTAGCTAAATATTTCAAATATTTACGTACAATGCGTGGTCAATACATTGTTTTTACTTCAAACAAGAGATCCTCAAGACACAGCAAAGGGAAATTAGGAGTCTTCTACCCTTCAGGATACCTGCCTATAGTTTGTGTCACGGGTGGTCCTGCAAACCTCGTAGGCAGGGATCCGTGTGCCCCCCCGCGAGCTGCGCCGCTGCCCACATTTCGGACAGCGGGCGCGCTCGCCCTGCCAGCCGGGTCCCTGTCAACTTACCCGGCCGCGCTCCTGCTGCAGCGCCACTCTCCCGGCGCGCACGTCCCCGCTCCCTAGGGCGTGCGCCCGCCGGCTCTGTGATGTTTAAAGGGCCAGTGCACCGGTAATTGGGTATTGCCGGTCGCTGCCCTTATTTAAGCCTGCCCCTTCCTGAGTCTTGTGCCGGATCTTTAGTGCCATTTGCCTATAGAGAAAGCGTTCCTTGAGCATCATCTGTCTTACCGTGTACCGTACCTTCCAAGCTTCTGTCCTTCGACCATGAACCTCTGCCGCCTGTCCTGACCTACTGCCTGTCCCCGACTACGTCTATGTCTGGCGATTCTGTACCATGCTTACCCTTGGCTGCCACTGCAAGCAAGTCACGCCAGTGGAAGTGACCTGGTAGTTTCCCGCCGCAGCAAGTCCATCCCGCTTTGCGGCGGGCTCTGGTGAAAACCGGGTGCTACTTAGATTCCGCTCCCTGGTGTGGCTTACGCCATTGCTTGCGGTGGTCTAGCAGATCCAATACCACTGTGCGTGACAGTTTGTTTTTTTCTTTATGACTTCAGAAACATTTTCTGCTATTAAACCAATGTATGTGAATAGCTCAAGTCTGCTCAGATGCTCAGCGCTTAAATCCAAATTTAATAAACATTTAATTCCTCTAATTATAATAAAAAAGAACAGCTTGATATTCTGATTTTAATCAAGTAAAATAAACAATTCTGCTGTTATGGAATGAGTGCCAGTCAGTTTTTTCTTTATAAGTGCCAACTATGACATCATCATATTAACACTTACTGCTGCCTCTGTTATAATCTTAAAACAAGAAGATTTTTGATGTTCATTCTCATAGTAGTTTTTTGAGGAGGGGGGCTTAGTTTAGTTGACTTTCTCAGTATCTGTGTCCTGATAATATTCCTTATCGTAATACTGGTTACTGGTTGGTTGCTTTTCATAGTTTGGGCCCCATTTATATTTATTCTTTTATTTTAAAAATTTTAACCCAAATCCCAAGTGCTTGACTTTCTCCCAAAATTTTGTGGTTTAATTTGTACTTTTACATAGCAATCACTTTTACAGCTACAGTGGATATAGTCAGACCAGGAGCAGGAGCCCCTGAGGAGATTGCAGGTGGATTTTACTCTAAGGGTATGTTCACATGGCATTTTTTAGACCCAAAACAGACTCAAACACCCCAACCTAAAAAATTTTCAGTGTGTTTTTAACTTTTTTTCACGTTCAGTCGTCTGATTTCGTTCTACCGGTGTTTACATGCACCTTTGGGACCCCGTTCAAAAAATTTTTACTTTGGCCCTATTTAAAACTTTAAGGTGTTTTTTCGCGGGCACAGACCATAAAACCAAAACCCATGCATACATTTGGGGTTTTCCCTTGGGATCCCTTTTAAAAACGCATAGCTTTTAAACCCCCGTTTTTCAAAATTAAAAAAAACCCTAATGAACATACCCTAAATACAAAATCCCAAAAAAGCAGAGCCCACGATCTTTTACTCAATTTCAAAAAATTTTGCTCAAAAAAACCCGCTAAAACATTGAAAGCATAATTATACCTAATAAATAATGTTTAAGAACAGCCAATTTACTTTTTTAAAAAAAACTATGAAACAGTTTTTGCCAAAAGTTTAAAAAATTTTTGGCTTTTTTTTGGCCTTTTTTTTCAGAGAATTTTTAATGATAACACAAAAATTTTTTTTTTTCCACCATGTTTAAAGGGTTGGGGTTTAAACCCAAATTTAAATTTAAAACTACTGGGGTTTTTCCCCTTTTTAAATCATAATAAAAAAACCAAAAAAACATCCTTATAAACCCTTTGATCAAAAGTTCGCATACCCTGGTTTTTTTGGGTCTGAAAACATCACAAAAGTTACACAAAGGGGTTTTGAATGGCTACAAAAGGGTAACTTTCCTCCCCCTTTTGACCTTTTTGTGGTAATCAGTGTTTTGTAAATACGCTTTTTTTCCCTTGGGGAATCCAGACGGGAGTCTTGCATCTTTTTTTCCAGCCACGATTTTTTCGGTTTTGTGATTCAGGGGGAAAAGCAAAAAATTTTGTCAATGGATCTAGGGAAAAAAAGGTAGTATAACTGTAAAAAAAAGGAAAGGGAAAAAAAAAAGATCCAAGGAATTGAAAATGTCATTCACATTGTTCAAACTGTGATTAACAAAGGGAAAAATCGGGGGGCCCTTTTGTAAAAAAAAAACCCAAAGGTTAGGTAGCCCAACAAAGATTTCGGCCCCCAAGGGCCGGGAAAAATTTGGGTTTGGGGATGCAAAGAAAAACCCCACAACTAACATCAAAAGAAAACAGGACTGTCTGAAAACAACGGTGGGGCTGTTTCAAAATGTCCCAATAAGGGGGAACCCTTGAAGAAAAATGGGCTGAAATTTGTCGAGTCTTTTAGAAGATATCATCACTGTGCAAATGCCACAAAGTATCTCGCCTACAATCCCCCAAACACACAGAGACAGCCTCAAAAAATTTTTGAACAAAAATTTTGGGGTGATGAACCAAAATCAAACTTTTTCCGGCCACCCAAACCCAAAAAAATTACATTTTGGGGAGGTGTCCCCCAAGGCCTATTTAAAGAAAGGAACACCATTCCCACTGTTTAAACACGGAGGTGGATCGCTGGTTTTTGGGGGTGGGAGCCCACAAATGCCGAAAAAACCGGTCAAAAGTTGAAGGAAAGATTAATTTAGCACGTTATCAGCAAAAAACTGGAGGGAAATTTTGGGACTCTCAGCCCTATCTGGCATGGGATTGGGACTTTGACGTTCCCAAAATGACAACGGGTCAAACACAAGGCCAAGTCAACTTGCCGTTTTGGGTACGCAGAACAAAGAGAAGGGTTTTTGGGGTCATCTCAGTCTTCTACCTCAATATCATTTAGCCACGTGGGAAGGGGCTCCCCTGCGCACAGTTTTATGGGGAAAAAAAGCCCAGAATTTACAGGCCCCCCCTGGGGTTCCAAAAAAAATGGGGGAGCTTTTTACCATCTGAGAAAAATTAAAAAGACCAACCCCCCAACTACCACAAAATAAATTCAACTGTCAATTTAGGGTTTGAGGGGGAAAAACATGTTTTTAAGAACTGGGGGATGTAAACTTTTCAGGGGCCCTTTGGTTTTTTTTTGGTTGTCATTTAAAAAAAATTTTAAAAAAAGAAAAACAATGTAAATTTTGACAATAAATGGCTTTACCCCAAAACCCCTAACCATGAGTAAAAAAAAGTTTTTTTGTTTCATTCATTAAACTCTGAAAAAAGGCCAAGAAAGCAAAAAATTCCCGGGGGGGTAAAGAAAACTTTTTAGCCCCAACTGTTTTATTCAAAAACCCAAAAAAAGGATGCAAGGCAAAAAGCAGGCTACATCCAGTTTCTAACAACCATAACATAGCCACATTTTAGGGTCCATTTTTTGGTCACAATTCCTAGACCCTTTTCCTTGCCTTTCTACTGAAGCTCACCATATCTAGTGAAAATCATGGGGGCATGAAATTTTTTTCAAATTAATAGGCTATAAAACCGGGTATCTTTTAAAAGAAACAATATTTCTACAACTCCAAAACAGATCCATCATTAAACCCACCATAAGTTTTGGGGCCCAAAATTGTTCATCAAATAAAAGGGCTGTTTTTTGTGATTCTGAAAGAATGAAAAACCCTTACATTTTTTAAAAATTTCCCCAATCCCAAAATTTTTTTTTTTGGCCTGTTGGCCATTTTTTTAAAGATTTTTAATCTTTTTTTTTTTTGGGCGTGATTTCCCAAAAAAGGGTATTTTTTTTAATTTAATTGGGCTAAATATTTTGGGGGATAAAAACCCTTTCTCCAAGTGAGTTTTGTTTTTCCTTTTCTTTATTATGTGGTTGACAGGGATGACAAGAGAAGGGGGGAGAGGAGTCTTTTTCCCCGACAAGTTTGGGTACTGACAAAGGGCAGGGAAGGGCATGAGGTTTTATTTAAATTTATCTCATTAAAAGAATGTGCCTTTTTTAAAAATTCCCCTATAAAATTTAGAAAATTGGGAAAACATATTCCCTTTATGGGCCTAGGGAAAAAAAAACCGGGAAGGTTTTTTTCTAGACTTGTTTAAAAAAAAAAACTAAATTTAAATAGAACCAGAGCATGAGAAAGGATAATTTTCCTAAGCCATGAATGGTAATGTTTTAAATTTTTTTAATTTAGCCCAAAAACTACTAAAAAATAAAGGAAAAGCTATAAAAAATTTCAATGAGATGGTTTAAAATTTCCCTTTAGGAAAAAATTGTGTAAATGTAAGGGTGTAAAAAAATTAACCCCGAGCATAAAAATTTTGGGAATTTAACCCCTTGGGACAAAACTTAATTTGGAATTAAATAAAAGCATAAAAAGTAAAGTAAAAAAAGGATAAAAATAAGTACTACAAATACAATGTTGTTATTAAAGGGGTTGTTTCAATACATAGATTAGTATACAACATGTAGGGATTGGTAAATGAAAACCGTTTCCAAATATAATTTCTTTAAATTTTCCCTTTTTTGAGGAGATAAAGAGAGTTTAAGAAGGGACACGGGCTTTTAAGGGGGAATCTTTAGTGAAATCCCTTCACCAAGCCCATCAGCATGGAAACCCAAAGGAAAACAGGGACCCATGCCCCCCTCCCCCTGGGTTTATAAATCTTTCCCGTGTACAAGTATTGGTAGACCAATTCCCGACTCTTTCGGGAATCCACAATTCTCCCTACTTCCAATTACAGATCCCCCCTCTCTGGATTTAAGGGAGAGGTTCTGTCCAAGGACCAACCAGAGCAACAGTTGAAACCAGAAATTAACACTATATAAAAGACACATAAACAGTTTTTCTCAAATTTCGACATGAAAACCTTATCTGTTTTTGGTCAAAATTTGGTTTTCCAAAATTATTTTTTTATTTGCCAAATCCAGAATAATGAGAGAGAAAATTTTTTTTTTATATTCCCTTTTTGCAAAGTCAAAAGTGTACATGCGCTAGGGTTACTTGCCTTAAAAAAATTTGGGAAAAGCTCATATGAAAGAAAATCAAAGTCTTTGGAAGCTTATTGGCAACCTCTGATTTTAAATTTAAAAAACACCCGTGGATGCATTTTTTAACGCACACAAGAAACAAAACAAATTTTTTTGTGTGACATCATGGAAAGTCTAAAGAAAAACAACCAAAAATTTCCAAACAAGAGATTTGGGACTTGGGGAAAAAATCCCTTGGAAAAATCAATTTTTCCCTTTTTGGGGCAATTTTTAATACTGGGAAGGGTTTTTTCGTTTTATTTTTACAAACAATTATACGCAAATATAAACAAATGGCAATGTCCCAAAATCAGGGAAAGGGGAAGGGTTTTTTGTTCTCAGAGATTAACGGCGGGTCCGGGGCTGGGGCATTTCAACCCCAAAAACAAAAACAAAAGACCTTTCAAAAATGCCGGGGAGAAGCAAAATTAAAATTGGTTTTTTATCCACAGTGAAAACCCTTTTTCGAAACAAAAAGGGGTGAAAAAAGGGGCACTATGCCAGGGGAAAGGGGCTATTACTTCAAAAAAAAACAAATAAAAACCAGATAATTTTTACAAATGCACACAGGAACACAAAAAAAAAACCTACATATTTTGGGGACATGTCCCCGTGGTCTGACGAAACAAAAAAAGGACTGTTTTTTACCATAATGACCATCGTTCGTTTTGGGGGAAAAAAAGGGGGAAAACTTGGAAACCTAAAAACACCAACCCAACTTTAAAACAAAGGGGGTGGCCGCAAAATTTTTTGTGGGGTTTTTCCCGGGGCAGAAGGGGCTGATACAATTCACAAAATGGGTGGCAACATAGGAAAGAAGAAAAATGTGGCCCAAAACTGAAGTAACGTCTCAAAACATGGGAATTTTAAAACTGCGTGGAAATTGGGCTTCCCCAAATTTTAAAAATTTTTCCCCGAAGCAAAACTGCCCCAAACTTGTTACAAAGTGGCTTAAGAATAACCAAATTAATGTTTTGGAGTGGCCATCACAAAGCCCTGATCTCAATCTTATTGAAATATATGGGCAAAGCTGAAAAGGTAGGTGCAAGCAAGACGACCTACAAACATTGCTCAGTTACACCAGTTCTGTCAGAGTAAATGGGCCACAATTCCTACCAACTATTGTGAGAAGTTTGTGGAAGGATATCCAAAACATTTGACCCTAGTCACGCAGTTTAAGGGCAATGCTACCACATACTAATAAAATGTATGTAAACTTTTGACTTTGCAGAAAGTAATAAAAAAATTGTAAAAAAATTCTCTCTCTCATTATTCTGCCATTTGGCAAATATAAATCATTTTGGTAATCCTAATTGACTTAAAACGGGTACTGATTTCATGTCAGATAGTGAGAAAAAACATGCACATGTGTCTTTTTATATAGTGTATGTAAACTTCTGGTTTCAACTGTATGTATTTCTTAAGGAGAGACATATGTTATGGATCCGAAAATTCATTGGTAGGCAAAGGAGAATAGAGACTAGATTGATAAATTGTAATATTGGGTAAGGATCAATAAATTTAGGAGACAATTTGTGACAATGAACCAAATCTTATCCCTCACTGTGAAAACAGATCTTGCAGTGTGTCTCTTATTCAGCATACTTCAGCATATCTTTTTATGGATGGACTGGGATCTTCTCAGGTTCGACTGAACCTGGACCTGGACTGTCCACAGTTTCCCTGACTCTATCACTATCTCAGGGTTATCAGAGGCAAAATCAGAGAGAACTAAAGCAAGGATGAAAATCATAAATGCATAAAAACAGCGAAGTATTAATAAAAAAATTGGTGATGATTGTTGATGTCAAGCTATACTAGAGAAAGGTAAGCTAACCACTCAGCCTGATTATCTGCACAATAGCACCTAAGGTATTGTTCAATAATCTGATTAACTCCTTCCCAACATTGGATGTACCCATACGTCCTAGCAGGAAGTGCGTTTCTGCAAATGGACGTATGGGTAAATCCTGCAGATCATCGCGGAGCTCGCTGGCCACACGTCGCATCACCCGCTGCCAGAGTGAGCACCGGCCGCGCGTGTGACTAACTTAGCTGTCATGATATATCACGATCGCCACAGCTAAGGTACAGACAGGAGGTGTGAGCTCCTCCTGTCTGTAATCGGTGCATAGCGGCAATAGCGCCATTGCTGTGTCAGTACCGTACAGCCCGGAATATTGTAATAAACACTTTCAGGCTGTCTGTGACATCACTATGCCCGCAATGCATTGTGGGCATTGCAAGGCATGGTGACTGACAGTTGCCATAGAGACCAGCATACAGCACCAATGCTGTGTAATGATCTCTATTGTATCAGTGATCTATAGATCACTGATACAAATCCTCTATGGGAAAACGTAGAAAAAAGGTGAAAAAGTAAAAAAAAAAGTAAAAAATATATAATAAAACACAAGCACAAAAAATAAAAATAAAAACACGTACACCGCCCTTTGCCCATTTACAAATGCCAATTGCCGCAAAAAAATAAAAAATAAAGTAATCATATTTAGTATCACCACATGCATAATGAACTACTCTATAAATCTGTCATGTTAATTAACCCCCATGTTGAGCACTGTAAAAAAATACAAACACAAAATTGTGATTTTTGTTCGTCCTGCAGCAATGGAATAAAAGCGATCAAAAACTCATATAAATGCCAAAGTGGTGCCAGTTAAAACATCAGTTCTACCCGCAAAAAAAAAATTTACACAGCTCTGTACACAGAAAAATAAAAACGTTATGGCTATCAGAAGACAACAATGCATAAATATTGTTTTACACAATAAAAACACTTTTTTAGAGTACTTTTTTAGAGCAAAAAAATACTATATAAATTGGGTATCGCTGTAATCATATCGACACATACAGTAAAACTAACTTGTCATGGATACTGCATGGTGAGCCCTGTTAAAAATAAAATTAAAAAAACACTACTAGGATTGCTATATTTTCTTCAACTGCCTTCCAAAAAACAGATTTAAAACCGAGCAAAAGCCTTGTCCCCAAAAATGATAACAATATGGTGATGCAAAAACATGTTTTCCTTTTAGAATAAAAGTGTTTTTATTGTGTAAAAGCAGAAAAACAAAAAAAAATAAACAAATTGGTTATCGCTGTAATCATATCGACCTGCTGAGTAAAGATAGCATGTCATCTATACCGCATGGTGACTGCTGTTCAAAATGCCTCACAAAAATCCTAATAAAAAGTAATCAAAGCGTCAAATGCACTTCATAGTGATACAAATAAAAATATCGCCTCATCCCACAAAAAACAAGCCTATAATCAGCTCCATACACAGAAAAATAAAAAAGTTATGGCTGTCAGAATAGGACGACAAACACAAATTTTTATAAACCCATTTCTATTGTGTAAAAGTAATAAACATAAAAAAAGATATAAAATTTAAATAATTGTAATTCTACCAACCCACATAGTAAAGTTATTATGTAATTTATACGACAAACGTTCAAAATTTTAACCCAAAATACATGGCGGCAACTGCATCCATCGATACAATTCCACCCCTTCCCCCCCATTTTGATGGACCAATGCTAAAAAAAAACTATGGAACACCAATGCGCTCAAAATGCATAATACACCCCTACATGCAGTGTCAGACTGGGGGGTCTGGGGCCCACAGGGGAAATGATATTGGGGGTGCCCACCCTACTGTACAATGAAATATTAGTTCTCGCGTACATACTCGCGCCATTTTCCCACATAATACAGTGTTGCAAACGAACTATATTGTGTAGTACATAGCATGAAAGTCACATCTCATAGGGACACGGGCTAAGCTAAGAAGCTCCATCCAAATCCCCTCACCACATACAATATCCCCTCCACCACATACAATATCACCTCCTCTGCATACATATCCCTTCACCCCATATACAATATCCCCTCCACCCCACATACAATATCCCCTCCCACCCCACCATACATATCCCCCTCAACCCACATACCAATATCCCCCTCCACCCATATACATATCCCCTCCACCCCATATACAATATCCCCCGCCACCACATACAATATCCCCGCCACCCACATAACAAATAAACCTCCACCCACAAACAAAAATCCCCTCACCCACATACAATATCCCCCTCCATCCCACATACAAATGTCCCCCTCACCCACATACAATGCCCCCTCCACCCCACATACCAAATATCCCCTCCCACCACATACAATATCCCCCTACCCACATTAACAATCCCCTCCACCCCCATACAACTATCCCCCTCCATACCCAAATACAATATCCCCCTCCCCCCGCATACAATATCCCCCTCCATCCGAATACAATATCCTCCTCCACCCGTCAAACAATATCCTCCTCCACCCACATACAATATCCCCCTCCACCCACATACAATTATCCCTCCACCACATCCTATATCTCCCTCCACCCACATAAATATCCCCCTCCATCCCCACATACAAATCCCCTCCACCACATACACTATTCCCACCATTGTTCTCCCATTGGTAATGAACCTACCACCTTTCTAAAATAAACCCAGCAAGAAGTAAAAGTCTTAACTCCTATCCACAGGGTTCAATCAGGGGACACATGTACGCTGGCTAGTTACTCACCGGCGCCGATAATAACATAAACAACGCCATATAGAGACATAAAGAGATCAGGACACCAGCTTTATGTGATAACTACAACACTGCCATATAGAGACCACTTAGACGGTCAGACACCAAGCTTAGTTAACCACACAACTGCTCCACATAGAGACCACATAGAGGTCAGACACCAGCTTCAGGTTACCCTACAACACGCCATATAGGAGCCACCTAGAAGGTCCAGGACACCACAGTATCTAGGTAATAACTACAACACTGCCACCATAGAGTACCACATAGGGGCAGACACCAGCTCAGGTATAACTACACACACCACATATAGCAGGACAACATAGACATGACGACACCAGCTTAGGTATAACCTACAACACCCTCCATATAGAGACACATAGAGGTCAGACACAGACTCAGGTTAAACATAAAACACGCTATAGAGACCACTAGAGGTCAGACACAGTCAGGTTTAACCTTCATCACCACATATACGAGACCACCATAGTGGTCCAGACACAGCTCAGGTATAACTACAACACACCATATAAGAGACCAATAGGGGCTCAGACAGCAGCCTAGGTATTATAACCTAACAACTCGCCATATAGTGACCACATAGAGGTCAGACAACCAGCTCAGGTATAACCTACAACAACCCGCACATATAGTGACCACATAGAGGTCATGGACACACAGCTCAGCGTAACATAACATTACAGGTGAAATACAGCACTGATCCAATATAGAAGTAAAATCAGGGACTCACCGGAGATATCATATCTGATTGAGTCTTTCTTTCTATGGTCGTTTCTATTCCTTTTCTTCTGCATCACAGTTCCGCACCATCATGATGTATGTCCAGGCCACAGCTCAATCCTGCAGAAATTACACAAAAATATCTTAGAATCCTCAATTTTCCAGACTCTTTATCTGATTCCAACATATGTACAATCTTCCAGGGGTGGTCGAGATGAGGAGTACAAGCCATAACCTTAGAGGCCTAGTATCTAAGGGGTTGGAGGGTGGAGGATGAGGATCTAAACCCTCTGGGAGGATACTGACTACAACTATCGGGCTGCTGCCCTCTCAAATTTTATTACCAAGGAGGTAGACATAGACTAGTAGGTAGGCAATAGGCAAGGTCCCAGTCTGTAGTAGGTGGTTCTCACAGTTAGGTATGCTGTATGTAGTTAGGGTCCCCTTTGTTATAGGCTGCAAGCAGTTTGGGACCCCTTTAGGTAGTATACAGGAAGTTAGGCGTCCCCTATGAAGTGAGTATACAGGCTCTAGTTAAGGACCTCTTAGGTAGTAATCAGGCAGGTTGGGGTATCCTTTAGGTAGTATAACAGGTAGTTAGGGCCTCCTTTAGTATGTGCAGGGAGTCAGGGCCCTTATTTAGTATTTTAAGGCTAGTCAGGCCCCCCCTGTAGGTAAGTCCAAATAGCGTCCCTTTAGGTAGACAGGGCCCATTGTAGTTCAGGAGCCCCCTTTGTAGGTAGGCAGGGCCCCCTTGTGTAGTCAGGGCCCCTTTAGGTAGGCAGGGGCCCCCTCCCCTTTGTAGTCAGGGCCCCCCATTGTAGTCAGGGCCCCCTTTGTAGTCAGGGGCCCTGTAGGTAGCCAGGGCCCCTTGTAGCAGGTGACCCCCTTTGTAGCCAGGGGACCCCCTTCTTGTAGCATGACCCTTGTTGTGAGGGCCTTTTGTAGGTCAGGGCCCCCTTGTAGCCAGGGACCTTCGTAGCCAGGGGGACCCCCACTTGTAGACAGGGACCCCTTGTAGCCAGGGGAACCCTTGATAGTCGGGACCCCCCTTGTAGCCAGGGACCCCCTTGTAGCCAGGGCACCCCTATGTAGCCACGACGGGACCCCTTTGTAGCCAGGGACCCCCTTTGTAGTCAGGGCCCCCCTTGTAGGCCAAGGAACCCCTTTTGGTCAGGGACCCTCCTCCTTGTTGCCAGGGCCCCCCCTGTGTAGCCAGGGACCCACCTTTAGTGGCGACACCCTTTCAGTCAGGGACCCCTGGTAGCCAGGGACCCCTTGTAGCCAGGGGACACCTTGTTGCCAGGGACCAAACTTTCAGTCAGGGACACCCCTGTAGCCAGGGACCCCTTTAGCCAGGGCCTCCCTTTAGTCAGGCCCCTTTGTAGCAGGGAACCCCCTTGTAGCCAGGGACCACCTTGGTAACAGGTTCAATTTGTCTGGGACCCCCTTTTGTATCCAGGGGACCCCCCTTGTAGCCAGGGACACCCCCCTTGTAGCCCGGGACCCCCTTTAGTCAGGGCCTCCCATTGTAGCCACGGGACCCCCTATAGCAGTGACCCCTTTAGTCAGGGACCCCCTTGTAGAGGGACCCACCTCTGTAGCCAGGGACACTTTTGTAGCCATATAGGGATCACCAACTTTAGTCAGGACCCCCCTTGTAGCCAGGACCCCCCTTGTCGCCCGGACCCCACCTTGTAGCCAGGACCCCTTTAGTCAGGGCCCCACTTGTAGCCAGGGAACCCCCTTTTAGACAGGGACCCCCCTCTTTAGTCAGGGACCCCATTGTAGACAGGGACCCCCTTGTAGCAAGGGACCACCTTGTTAGCCAGGGACCAACTTTAGTCAGGGACCCACCTCTGTAGCCAGGACCCCCCTTGTAGCCTGGGGGGAAAAAACAACCCCCCCTTGTGCCAAGGGACACCACCTTTAGTCAGGGCCCCCTTGTAGCCAGGGACCCCGCTTAGTCAGGGCACCCCCCTTGTAGGCAAGGACCACCTTTAGTCAGGGCCCCCTTGTAGCCAGGACCCCCTTTAGTCAGGGCCCCCCCCCCCTTGTAGCCAGGCCCCCCCCATTGTGCCAGGGACCACCTTTTATTCAGGCCCCCCCTTCCCTATGTCACGGCCAGGGCACCCCCTTGTAGCCAGGGACCAACTCACTGTCAGGGCACCCCTTGTAGCCAGGGCCCCCCTCATGTAGCTAGGGCACCACCTTGTAGCCAGGGACCCCTTTATAGTCAGGGCCACCCTTGTCGCCAGGGCCCCATTGTAGCCAGGGACCCACCTAGTAGAGGCCGGGCCCCCCCTTTGTAGCCAGGACCCCCTTGTAGCTCAGGGACCACCTTGTAGCCAGGGACCCCCTTTATAGCCAGGGACCACCTGGGCGTGGAGGGGTGAGGGGGTGGGGGGAGGAGCCAGGGACTCTTTGTACGTCAGTAGGCACCACCCGTTTGTAGTCAGGTGGCGCCTCTCCTCCATTGTAGACGTAAGGGACCCCCTGTATAGTAGCAGGGCCCCTTGTAGCCAGGGCCCCCCTTTCATTGATCAGGGGTCACCGCTTTTAAGTCTGGGGCCGACTCTTGTCACCGAGGGCCCCCCTTTGTGTAGCCAGGGGACCACCTTGGTAGATAGGGGCACCACGCTTTGTAGCCAGTTACCCCCTTGTAGCAGGGACCACCTTGTGAGCCGGGAACCCCCCTTGATAGTCCAGGGACCATCTTGCAGCTCCATGGGGTACCACCTTTTAGTCTAGGCACCCCCTTGTAGCCAGGGCTCCGCTTGTAGACGAGTTTGGCCACTTTCAGGTTTCACAGGGTCCCCCCCTTTCAGTTGTGTAGACCGGGACACCCTGTGTAGCCAGGGAACCTGCCCTCTTGTACGCCAGGGAGCCCTCTTGTAGGCAGAGGCCCCTCCCCTTGTAGCCAGGGCCCGCCTACGCCGCGCTTCGTAGCCAGTGCCTCCACTTGTTAGTCAGGGCCGACCTTGTAGCCAGGGACCCTCCCGCTTATAGCAGAGGCCCCATTTATAGTCAGGGGCCCCTCTTGTAGCCAGGCCCCTTGTAGCAGGGCCCCCCCTTAGTCTGGGACCCTTGTAGCAGGGGACCCCTTTTAGGTCAGAGGACCTCTCTTGTAGCCAGGGACCACCCTTTATGCAAGGGCCACCCTCCTCCTTGTAGCCAGGCGGACTCACCTTTTCAGTCAGGGCCCCCCCCTCTTGTTGTAGCCATGGCCCCCCCTTGAAGCCAAGGGAGACTCTCACTCTAGTCAGGGCCCCCCTTGTGCCACATGGGACCCCGATTTGTTGCCAGACCACCGGTGTAGCCAGGGGGACCACCTTGTCAGCAGGGACCCCATTCTAGTCAAGGGCCACTCTCCACTTGTAGCCCAGTGGGGAACTCACCTTTAGTGTCGAGGGTCCCCCTTGTAGGCCAGGGCCCCCCGGAGGTGTAACCTTGTAAGCCCAGGGCGACCCCCCCCTTTAGTCAAGGGCCCCCATTGTAACGCCAGGGCCCTTGTACTCAGGCTCCCATTGTAGCCTTGGGTCCCCCCTTGTCAGCCAGGGACCCCTTTGTGTTAGCCAGGTACCCCTTGAAGCCAGGGCCCCCCCCCTTGTAGTCCGGGGACCCCCCCTTGTAGTACAGGGCCAGCCACATTAGTAGTCAGGGGACCCGCCTTGTAGCAAGGGTCCCGCCTCTCCTCTATAGTCAGGGCTCCTTATAGTTCAAGGGCCCGCCCTTGTAGCCAGGGACCACCTTGTAGCTCCAGGGCCCCCATTGTAGCCAGGGACCCCGTTGTGTAGCCAGGGGCCACCCCCTGATAGCCAGGGCCCCACTTGTATCCAGGGCCCCCGCTGTGATCAGTCAGGGCCGCCCCTGTATAGAGTCAGGGCCCCCGTATAGGTATCGCACATGGGTTCGCCACCCTTGTAGCAGGGCCCCCCTTGTAGCCAGGGCCCCATTTAGTCATGGGAGCCCCCCTCCTTAGTTACGCCTAGGGACCCACTTGTAGACCAGGGACCCACCCTTGTGTAGCCATTGGGAACAACTGTAGAGCAGGGCCCCCCCTTGTAGCAGGGCCCCCTCCGTGGTAGCGCCAGGGAACCACCTGTTAGCAGGGCCCCCCAATTGTAGCCAGGGCCCCCCCTTGTAGCCAGGGGCCCCCTTGTAAGCCCAGGGCCCCCTTTAGGTAAGGGGCTCCCCCTTAAGTCAGGGCCCGCCTAAATAGTCACGGGACCACCCCCGCTATGATAGCCGGTTGGCCCCATTGTAACCAGGGCCCCCCTTATAGTACAGGGCCCCATATAGTCAGATTCCCCCCTTGGAGCCAAGGTCCCCCTTGTAGAGGCCAGGGCCCACTTGTAGCCAGGGCCCACCTTTCTAGTAGGGACACCCTTGTAGCCCAGGACCACCTTTAGTCAGGGCCCCCTTGTAGCCAGGGACTCCCACTTTAGTCAGGGACCCCTCCTTGTAGCCAGGACACCCCCTTAGTAGTCCAAGGACCCCTCTTTAGTCAGGGACCCCCCTTGTAGCCAGGGCCCCCCCCTTGTAGCCACGGGACCCTCCCTTTAGTCAGGGCCCTACCCCATTTTGATAGCTCACAGAGACCCCCCTTGTAGCCAGGGCCCCCCCTGGTACGCCTGGGCCCCCCCTTGTAAGTAGTTAAACATACAAAACAACAAAACAGGCAGCAACTTACCTGGACCGGGGCTCCTGCATCCGGCATGCCGGCTTCAGTAATGCCTGCATAGGCGGCATGCCGGTTGAAAGTGACGTTCACCGCGGCCTACATCCGCGTAGGGGCCGGCGCCCGGAGGCTGAAGGGCATAATGCGGTTCAGCCTGCCGGGGAGATCCAGCAGGAGCACGCGATTCCTCAATGCCAGCGGCACTCTACTGCAAAAAGGTCAATACATTACGTGGTAATCCCTAAAGAAGCATCTTATGCTACTATCCATACTTGAAAAAACTTTGAGATTCCGGTATCACATAATTTGATCAAAAGTTGTTTAAGCTGCCCAGCGACTTTCACAGTGATCTCAATAGGGCAGTCCTACACATATTTCTTTTACCTCTTCAATAGATCTCCAGGCTTGTTAGCACTGCGCAGTATAGCTTTTTTCAACTGACATCCTTTATCCAGAGACGAAAAAAATAAATAAAAAACCAACTGCAAGATGCACCTATTATGACAGCTTGTAAGAGTGGACTGGTCGCAGAAAATCAAATGGAGGGGACCCCTTTCCTCCCCCATATAGGTTAAAATCAATTAACACCAAATATAACTCGTATGTTCTGCACAAAAAAAACACTTCTGAAAAAACTATGCGAAACCTGGGTGCCACTGGCAGGGCTGCGGCACACATATACTTAATACATGATACACACGCATTCCACTGCCAGCGGCACACTACTGCAAAAAGGGCAATCATTACGTGCGAATGGAATCCCTAAAGAGCATTTATGTACTATCATACTTGAAAAAAACTTTGAGATTCTCGGTTAATAATTTGATCAAAGATGTTTAGCTGCCCACGGACTTTTTCAAGTATGATAGTAGCATAAATGCTTCTTTAGGGATTTTTCCACGTAATGTTTGCCTTCTTTGCAGTAGTGTGGCCGCTGGCAGTGGTATGCGTGTGTACATGTATATATATATCATGTGTGCCTCAGCCTGCCAGTGGCACCCCAGTGTTCGCATATGTTTTTTCAGGAAGTGTTTTTTGTGCAGAACCATACGTAATATTTGGTGTTTATTGATTTTAACCTATATGGGAGGACAGGGTCCTCCATTATGATTATCTGACACCCTGCCACTCTTACAGCCTGTCATAAGAGGGTTGCAGGCTTGCAGGTGGTGTTTTTTATTTATTTTTTTTCTCTCTGGATAAAGGAGGTCGTTGACCCATGAGTGGAGACAGCTTGGAGGCATCTATTGAGAGGTAAAAAATAGTGTAGGAATGCCCTATTTGAGATCACGTTGACAAGTCATGGGCAGCTTAAACATCTTTGATCAAAAATTTTGTGAACCGAGAATCTCAAAAGTTTTTTTCAAGTATGCCTCTTAAGGCAGCACGCATGTAGGCAGAGACAGTGGGTGGGGTGGCAGTCAGGGCCACACTGCACCTCCTCAGACCTGTCATTTTCCCACAGGCCGTACATTTACTGCTCCCCACGCACATGAAACCCCATGGTCTGCATGGAGACGAGCAGATGCAGGGACTTACCACAGTTCTGTTCAAGATCTGGCACTGAGGGTACTGCGCAGCAGGAGAACTCCCAGGTACTTCCCCCATGGTGGGAACCCTCTGGCATCGCTTCCTCCTTTTGTGGAACCCACCATTCAGTTACCTGATAGGTTTTCGGGTGACAGGAAGGCCTTTCTTACCTTTAAGGAAGGATGTTACTTGTATTTTCGACTCCACCCACGTACCTCAGTTAAAGAGGAACAGAAGGTGGGAATTGTTATGTCCCTTCTCCAAGGGTTCCCGCAGGGAATGGGCATTCTTCCCTACCTCTGATGCGCCTGAATTTATCTTCAGTAGATAAGATTCGTTTGGCTCCTTGGGGTTTCTTTGACAGATCCTGATAGAGAAGGCAGTGGCCGAGACTAGCTCACCACCTTACAGGAAGGGTAAGCAGGACTGTAGAGGATATTGCCTCAGAATTTAGCAGCTAGGTGTGTTCCGTCAGGGTGGAACGACTCCACGCCCTCAGTGCTGTCAGTTCCCGAGTAGGATGGCTGACCATTTATAAGGATCTTCTGTTGCGTGGCTTACCCTACTCCGGGCACTCTGCTTGACGCTATCGCTTTGGCAGTTCGATGGACGGACATATTTAGGGGTTGAAGACGTCGGAAACCAGACCCTTTCCAAGTTGCCTCGCTTTACCTTACATCTCCCCCGTATCTGCTTAAACTCCCCCAGAACCTGCTAGTGCGGCGCTCCCTCCTGAGTGGTGCATATGCAGCCTAGGGGGCTCTTCTCGATGGTGCCATCAGTGATCGTTAGGACCTCAGATCAGTATCCAGGGGCCAGTGCTTCTACTGTGGCGGAGAAACGGCCATCGCATACGTTGAGTGTCCAAAATAAGAAGCCCTAATCGGAAAACTCCACACAAACGGCCTTGTGTATTGCGGCAGAGTCACCTAGGTGAAAAGGTTTTGCTACTGTGTCAAAAAAGTTGTTGACTTCCAGTTGAAAATTTGTTTTGTTCCAGGGGTGTATCTGGTGGAGCTGCTTTTGTGTTATTCGGATACTGCTTATAATTCTTTTGCTAAGGTCTGAGGCCTTCCCTGGAGGCCCTCTATCGGGACACTGCACAGGTTATGGCTATTGATTCTTACCCGCTGGTTAAGGGGTATTCAGTATTGAACCCAGAACTTGAGGTGCTGGTCGGCGGGGGTCTATACATAAGGCTATATATTTATTGTTCTTACATGGAGGGCTTACCCTGCTGGATGTCGTTTTGGAGTTGCCAGGCCTTCGAGGACACAATCTGATTGGGAGTCTGGAAGAATTTAAATTAGGTGGGGAAAACAGTGTTTGACTAATGTCTCGCCCTATTGATTTGGGTAATGCGGAAACAGATGCGAGATTCCTGCCTTTATTCGTGATTTTGCTGAGGTTGTTTTCTAAGACCCAGATCATAAGAGATTTACCCCGCATATGATCCTAGACTGGTGCTATCAAACTATTGCCTGGCGGTGAGATTTCCTAAAGGTAGGATATATAAATTTGTTAGGGTCGGAGGAAACCACTATGGAAGCCACTACATGTGATAGTCTCAGGGCGTCAATCTCGGCCTTTCGGTGTCTCCCATCGTGTTGCAGGGTTTCTCCATGCATTGTTATTCAGGAGCTCAATAAAATACCGTATGACCCAATACCCTTACTTTAATCCCTGCATCTCGTTTAATGAAATTCAGGGGGCTAAATGGTTTCCAGTTCAGACTAAAAGGGGCTTATAAAACTTATTACGTTATCAACTAAAGGGCGGCTGAGTGGAAGACGCATGTAATACCCAGAGGGCAATTTTGAAATATATTCTGTTTTATGCCTTTTGGGTTTTTTAATTCTACCCGCCGGTCTTCCAGAACCCTGGGTAAACGACGTTTTCTGAGAACTCATTGGTCGTTGTATGGTTGTTTATCTGGATGACATTTTAATTTACTCTCAGGACTGGTCGTTACACGTTAAACACGTGCGGCAAGTGTTGCAAATCTTGAAGGTTAATAGTTTGTTGGTCAAACTCGAGAAATGTGTTTTCAGTGTTCAGGAGGTACCTTTCCTGGGTTATGTTCTGACTCCAAACTCGTTTTGGATGGATCCCAGGAAGGTTCAAGCAATTCTCGATTGGGTTCGTCCTTCCTCCCTCAAAGCCTTACAGCGGTTCCTAGGCTTTGCTAATTATTAGCGAAAATTCATCCGAAATGTTTCTGTCCTCGTTCCGCCACTGACTGATATGATTAAAAAGGGGGTTAATATCAGTAACTCGCAACCAGAGGCCTTAGAGACTTTCGAAAGGCTTAAACAGTGTTTTGTCGCAGCTCCAGTGTTGGTTCAAGCTGACCATACCAAAGCCTTTGTCGTTGAGGTAGATGCTTCTAAGGTTGGAGCAGGGGCTCAGGGGTCGGCTGCTTTGACTAATCTCCGGCCGTGTGCCATCTTTTCCCGTAAATTCTCCTCTGCTGAGAGGAACTATGACGTTGAGAACCGAGAATTGTTGGCTATCAAGTGGTCCTTCGAGGAATGGCGGCCCTTCCTCGAGGGTGCCCAACACCAAGTCACGATCCTAACAGATCATAAGAACCTTACCTTTTTGGAGAATGCTAAAAGGTTGAACCCACATCAGGCACGTTGGGCTTTGTTTTTTACTCGCTTTAACTTTGTTGTTACCTACAGACCTGGATCTAAAAATGTTTAAGTAGATGCGTTATCTAGAAGTTTTTGTGCCAGCCACTCACCCCGGGAAGATCCGATACCCATTTTACCCAAGGAGACGATTGTCTCAGCCATGTCTCCCGATTTAGCCACTGAGATTAAGACACACCAAGATATGACACTCCTCTTTGCAGATTATCTCTAAATCATTAAGATTTTGAGACTGTCGTTTGACAACTCGGGGCTCCTCCATAAGTTTTCTATGGGATTAAGGTCAAGAGACTTGCTAGGCCACTCCATGACCTTAATGTGCTTCTTTTTGAGCCACTCTTTTGTTGCCTTGGCTGTATGTTTTGGCACATTGTCTTACTGGAAGACCCAGCCACGACCCATTTATAATGCCCTGGTGGAGGGAAGGAGGTAGTCACATGGTTCCATCCATTCTCCCATTGATGCGCTGAAGTAGTCCTGTGCCCTTAGCAGAAAAACACCCCCAAAACATAATGTTTTCACCTCCATGCTTGATAGTGAGGACAGTGTTCTTTGGGTAATAGGCAGCATTTCTCATCCTCCAATAATGGCGAGTTGAGTTAATGCCAAAGAGCTCAATTTTTGTCTCATCTGACCACAGCACCTTCTCCCAATCACTCACAGAATCATCCAGGTGTTTATTGGCAAACTTCAGACAGGCCCACATGTGCCTTCTTGAGCAGGGGGACCTTGCGGGCACTGCAGGATTTTAAATCATTACAGCATAATGTGTTACCAATGGTTTTCTTGGTGACTGTGGTTCCAGCTGACTTGAGATCATTAACAAGTTCCCCCGTGTAGTTTTATGCTGATCTCTCACCTTCCTCATGATCCAGGATAACCCACGAGGTGATTTTGCATGGTGTCCTAGATCGATGTCGATTGACAGTCATTTTGTATTTCTTCCATTATCTTACTATTGCACCAACAGTTGTCTACTTCTCACTCAGTATCTTACTTATGGTTTTGTAGCCCATTCCAGCTTTGTGCAGGTCTATGATCTTTTCCCTGACATCCTTAGAAAGCTATTTGGTCTTTGCCTATGTTGTACTGTATGTGTTTGGGCGTGGTTAGAGCCGTGTCTCAGTGATGTAATGTGTTTGGGCGTGGTTAGAGGTGTGGTCTGATTTGTCCCTCTTTGCAATCTCTAAAAGTTGGGAGGTATGTAAGTTTTATATATTTTGGCTTTGTGACAGTCTGCTCAAGCCATCAATGTCACTGTGGCTCCTAGACCTGCACAGCAGCTCAATTGCCAGGACCAGATTTTCTAAACTCTCCAGAACATCTCTGCAATGTGAAAGCTTTGTCTCTTCCTGCTTATGCTTCATCTACTTAGATCAGTCTAGCCTGTATCTTGCCCAAGTACTGCAGGTGTTAATCTATGTAAGGAACATGTTCAGATATCTTCTGCAGCCTCATGAATGCTTTGATTATGTCAGGATACCTTACTGTGGACTAATATGCTATTCAGTCTGCACTTTGGCTTCTGAGCTCAATTGGCAAAATAAAGTCAAGACAAAGTCAGGAACTGAGAACTAACAGTGCTATATTTACTATTTTGCCATATGCATGGTGAAAAATGTTGGGGAGGTCAGGCATGACATTTTAATTTGTGATTTTCGACCTCTTTTTACTGTGTTACCTGCTGCAGAGGGTTTCACAAGGAAACCTTATATGCTTTATGCCCATCAGATTAGGGATGATTGCCCAAGTAAGATGTTTTTGAATTCCTTTTTGCAGTTAGCAAATCACTGTATATACAGGGTTTCCCAGCTGATATAATAGGTGGTGTTCCACCAGATTTGATAATAGAAAAGGAGTTATTCTTTCACAATTAGAAAGGGATACATTTATTAGATAAATTGAGAGGTTAGAAATCAGGTTTTTGGAAAGTGTGTTATAGAGGTTAAGTGTTGCACATAAAAAAAAGTTAAGTTTCAGTGCTTTATAGACTGAGAACTGATAGAGCTTAAGTTTGCCTATGGCAAAATAGTAAATATAGTTATTAAAAGTCACTCTTTGTTCTCTACTAGATTCCCATATTTTTGAGACTACTAACTATGCGCTAAACACATAAAAGTTCTGGAAGATCAAGACAAGAGATCTGGCACTGAGGTAGGGCAGGTGTTCCGTAAAATAGCAATAGTTGGATAGTGATAGGTCTGAAGCAGATAGATATCCAGACATCTGCACATAATGTGGGTGGTGATACAATGACTGTAGCTGAGAAGCTGACTTTTGCATGAAGTGGTGCGGCAGCATTAATGGCCACTGTCCGGGTCAGTGTGGAGACTCATAACATAGGAGATACAGTTCTCATCCACATCATATTTCTGTCCCTAAAGTCATGAAATCGAATATGGACATGAATAACATGCCTATAAAAGAATAAACTAACGATCAGTAAGAGAATTGAGTATGTTGCTATAGTTTAGGTTGCTGAACTCAGTGTCCACTTACCAGCTGAAGTAGCTAGTAGGTAGTTTTTAATTTTTGTTTATAGACTCTTCCAACCTATCTAGTCCCACAGTGTATTTAGGTTACCATGAAGACTTGCTTTCGACTTGTTGATTTTCTTGACAGACAATACTTCAATTAAATATTGGAGGTGAATTTTTAAAGTTTGTAAAATCAATAATTGAACTAAAGGACCTGATTTATCTTCATCTCCCATATTAGCATAATCTGTTCAGTGTGTAAAAGAAATACAGTAATCAGTAAAGAGCAAATATTAATCAGGCACACTTCACACACTGCATATCATCTTGCCATGTCACATATTTCCTGTTTAATTTCCTGTAAACTGATTCATTCACTGCTCTAGAAACAATGACTGTCAGAAGAAAAGGACAAATTTTAATCATGGAATGAAAAAATACAGAAATGTTTTATGTCAGTAATCAGTACAGTACTTAAGCTGTAAACAGTGTCTCAAAGTAAGACTTCAGACTTGATATATCTTTGCCCTCATCGTTGGAAAGACTGTCATTGATTTTGATATATGTCAAGTGAAATCTTGATATTTGTAAAATGACAACGGATGATCTAGAATAATTGGAAACTGTGACTGGAGCCACCAGAGCAACACAATCAGTCTCCTACTGCACCTTCTAAAGTAATATGCCATATTTGTTACTATACTTTAAGATTCTTTCATCGGAAACTGATTTTTTCTTTTTCACAAAACATATTTACAGACATTTATTCCATGACTACTACAGGGTTATATTTTTTTTACATGATACCAAGGCTAAGATCAACACATTTTGCCTTCACGCTAAAGGTGACTGCAAGAAAATCCTATCCTTGTACATCTATCTTGCCCATTAGCTTTAAGAAGCCATAGGTTTGTCATGTACAGCAAATATTAAGGCTATGTCTTCACTGCACAGGGTTATTGTCATATTTTTCGCGCTTTTAGTTTTTTAAAAGCACCGAAGATATGATTGTTCCTGCAGCCCCATAGGCGGCAATAGAAAAGATGAGCTGTAGTCTCCACAGCTCGTCTTTTCTCCGCTTGTCTTCTGGTGCCGGCGTATTATACAACATGTTGTATAATATGCCGGTGCTTTTATTTTTCTTGCCATCTTCCCATACAATGCAATTGTACGGGTTATTGTACAAAAACCGAGGTTGCTTCTCATTTTTTTGCCAAGCGTGACAAAAAACGCAGTCCGGCATCGGAAAAAAAAACAGCCGCTCTTGGGCCATTTTTTGTCTGATGCAGTGTAGACATATCCTAACATATCATGCCCCATGTTATCACAGGACATAAAAAATATCTCTCTTTTTTTAACTGCTATTGTTTAGAGATAAGAGCAGATAACAGAATGTCGTGATATCATGAACAATATAAACTTTGTTACATCTGTATGTCGGTATATCTTTGGAACCATATAGGAAAAATAATGCCTTTGTTAAAACTCTTAATACAAATTGATGAAAAAATGTATGCTTCCTTAATGTAGCATATTATATTTTGAATACACATACGACATATTTTAGAAAAATATTTTCTTGCCGAACACAACCCTTAGATGTGAGTTAAGGGGATTTTGCCATCAGCTAGGTGCACATATCTCCAAGACAGGCCCCCCAAATCACTCTGTTCTACATAGAGCAGTGGCTGTACTTGTGCAGTCACTCTCCATTCATTTCATTTGGAGTTCTGTGTACAGCCAAATACAACTGTTCAGCTGAACTCGGAGCTGTACTTAAAATGAACGAAGAGTTATTATATAGCTATATTTTAGAGGGATATTTAGAAGTCATCTCTAGCCAAAGGTGGGAGGAGGTAAAATTGTATAGTACGATTTTGCCAGTTCTTAAAGAATGTGAGCTTGTAAAATCATTAGAAATGCACTCTACAGTACCAGGCTCTCAATTCTGGTGGGAACATATAAAGAAAGTGAGAAATGCTCACTCAGACTTCCACTTACTATGTTTAAAAGACTCCATGGAGCCACTTAACTACCAATTGCTCCTGCAGGGACACTGATGATCTCTAGTCAGCCTTTTGATTGACAGAAGCCCAATTATCTTGATAGACTGTAATAATGAAAAGAGAGAAAGTACTTCATTAGTTGGTTGGTATCAGCATGACCAAACTCTTTCATAAAATGTTCACAAGAGGATGGAACTAGCACTGATGTTGTATTCACCACTATACCTTGTATAGTCTAATGAGAACATTAACAACAATGTATACTCTTTACAGTTGTCCCTTAATTTACAATGGTCTCAGGATGCAATATTTTCAACATATAATAGTCTTTCCTGGGACATTGTAAATTAAAAAAACATTCTCACCATACAATGTCACAGACACTGCAGATCTGCGGCTCATGTGATTAAAGAAAGATCCAATCAATTATCATGGACATTTTACTTAAAACTTTTGTATTAGTGAAGTGCATGCACTGATTGGCGATTTAGTAGCACTTTTTGACTACATGTTCTTGCATGATCTTTGAGCACCAAGTTTTCTGGTACCTTATATATAGTATAGGCCCTGTTGAGGTTCCTGTCCACCACACAGAAGGTAACATATAGCTTCCAAAAGCTTCTTTTGATTTAATTTGCATATAATTGATTTATGTGTATTAATTATCTTCTTAATTTTCATTCATTTCCATTTTGTATTACTTTGGAGTTATTGAACAAATAAATAGTTTCTATAGTTATGATCAAGTTACAAAAGTTTCAATTTACAATGGTCAACTCAGAACCATGTAGTTTTGTAACTTGAGGTATGACTGTATATGGAGCCCAAAATTTTAAATGGTTTAATAGGTTGTTTTATGCACTTACAGTCTATTATAGTATAAAAGTAAGCAGAAAAGGCAGAAAAATGTTTAGGGCACTAAATATTATGCCTATGAATGGCTTCAATGGATTACATTTCATGCTCTGACCTTTTAGTAATGGAATGTTAACCCCTATGTGCAAAGGGATGTAGCTCCATGTCCAAATTGCTCTAATGGAGTATGGAATGGGCTAACTGGCTAAGCCCGTCCATAGCCGATAGGTGCCAGTTGTAAGGTATAGCCGGCAATCCCCTCTAGCAAAAACAGCTCCAATCCTTGCTACTTAATCATTTAGACACCACGTTGATGCGATCTGTTGTGGCCCCCGTTCAACCTCCACAATGCAAATGCGAGGCCCCAGTTGTTTGTGATGATGCAGGGTCCCATTTGTTTGCAACTGCATCCTGGGGTCTTATGAAGGCCCCATGACTGTCATGGTTGTATTGGGAGATAAATAAAATGTATATAAAATACAAGCAATCACATGTTCAAGGCCCCTAGGGGAATGAAATGTTAATGTAAGAAAATAAATGTAAAAAGTAATTAAAATAAATAAAATAGTAAAAATGTTAATAAATCCCCATATTCTCACATAAAAAATAATAAACAATTAAAGAAATAAAATTGCTATTACCACTCTATAAAAGTCTGATGAACACCATAAAGAAAAAAGTTGAATGCCAAAATTGTGTTTTTTTTTTTGGTCATCCTGCCAAAACTGTGTGTTTTTTTGGTCATCCTGCCTCCCAAAAAACTATTCATCACAAAGCTTTATCTGAAGATAAATAAAAAATAGTTATTGGTCTCAAAAAATGGCAGTGTAGATTTAAAAAAGAAAAAGACTGAATTTTTTTAAGTAGCAAAATACAGTTCCAGTGATACCAAATTTGGTATCACTGGAACTGTAGAATATAGATAACATATCAATGGAAAACCCACAAAAATGACGCAATTAATATTTTTCCTCAGCAAAATTTTTAGATGTTATGTTCAATGGTAGCATTATAAAGTACAACTTCTCCCATAACAAAGAAGTCCTCATATGTCAATGTACATGGAGAAATTTAAAAAGTATGGCTCTTGCAAGGCAGGAAGGAAAATAATAATGATAATAATCTTTATTTATATAGCACCAACATATTCCGCAGCACTTTAAAGGCATAATAATCCCAGTGCATGTAGACTTGTTACTTTGCAGAAAGTAATAAAAATGTCTTGAAATTCTCTCTCTCTCATTATCATAGAATTTGGAAAATATAAATAATTTTGGTAATCCTAATTGACCTAAAACGGGTAAGGTTTATTCTGATTTCATATCAGATAGTGAGAAAAACATGCATATGTGTCTTGTTATATAGTGTATGTAAACTTCTGGTTTCAACTGTGTACATTCCTGGTTCTATAGCCAACTTAATACTGTGGATATTGGATTTATGTATAACAGTAACCAGATAATCATAAGGGGTAAAAAAACAAGGGATTACACAAAGACTGTATACTCCACATATTATTCCCCAAATATGGTCCTAATAAAGGTGGGGTACCTGCCACGAAAAGGGCTACCCCTGATATCGGTGGCTGACCCTGTTACACAACTATTACACCCTATTATTACCAGATGAATTGTCCCATAATGTCCCGAAGTGTACCCCTCTTATAGGTTCATCAGGAGACAAAATGATAGCAGTGACATATGGTGTGTGTAGATGCCGCCTTATACATGCCAAGTCCACTCATTGCAATAATCCCGAATTGATGACACCTAGATTAGTGATTAAAGCCGATATATTGCATTCAACTTCACATCCATGGGGGTCATTCCCATGGCTATGTATTACTGGAAGCTGAGCGAAGGTATGCACATGTAGTGTATCACATGTGCATTCCACTGTGTGCTGCACGTTCCGCTTCTGGCCCATATACATCACCGCTACTAGAAAGCACCAGTCTTGATGGTGTATGCGCTGACGACTAAGTCGGCGCTCACAGCAGGAGCAGAGCTACAGAACCGTGAGTGTATATATCTATATGTTGTCATTATGCACTTTATGTATCATGAGTGCAATCGCTGAAGTGGCTTAATACCTTAATGTGTTCAGTATATACTGTGCAATTTATGTTCCTTAATGATGCAATTATGATTGGTCAATATTGTATCACACATTGATAAATGTATCACACATTATTTATTGCATTCTTTTAGGAATTTGTTTATCTTTTTGACCATTGTACTACAGCCATGGCGACAAAGAGATGAAAGTATGAAGTCTGAGGAGGTGCTACACGCACGTAACGCTTAACTTCTGCAAATAAAATTTGTATTTATATTGTAACTTCTACATCTTTGGGAGTCTTTGCACTATTTGGGACCTACTTCATTCTTTGGTTTGTTAGTAAGCTGGATCACTGAGATATACTCTCTCTCATTATTCTGGCATTTGGCAAATATAAATAATTGTGGTAATCCTAATTGACCTAAAACGGGTAAGATTTATTCTGATTTCATGTCATATAGTGAAAAAACATGTATGTGTGACTTTTTATATAGTGTATGTAAACTACTGGTTTCAACTATATATTAACTCTTCACCTGTGTAGTTTGGAAGCAAATACTAAGGAGTCTGAAATGAGTTGGACATTTTTTTCCATTCTCTACCTTGTTTTTTGTATGTTCGCTATATTTTAAATCCTGAGAGTATATTTTTAATCTTTTTTGGATTAAAACTTTTGGATTTTTTGAAGATTTAGGGACACATGTATGAAAACAGTTTAGGTCTAAAACTCACTTTTTTGCCCATAGATCACAGAAAATGTGATCTATTGAAGGGTACAAATTTGATTCGTTCATTTTAAAGTAATATTTTCCGCTTAGAAATCAAATACAAAATACACCAAGATTTCCACTGAAGAAAGTAAAACTTTAGGAGAAAAAACTATTTAAATGTCCTTGGTGATCAAAGTAAACTCTGAAAGACGACCTTTAAGAGTTAAGTGGAATATATCAGTAAAATGGGAAAAGGTATTAGAAGGAAAAAAAAAGGAATTTCTCACAGAAAAACAAGATTAAAAAAACCATGAATTTAAAGTGTCTCACAGAAAGTATTTAATCCTCATTAAAATATCATGACATTTACTGAAATGCATTAAAAGCGAAAAAAAAACAACAAAAAAACAAATCTTTAACATACAACACTAAATAGAAAGAAACTGATGATTGGTGACCAGAGAATCTCTTCCAAAACAGTAAGGCCGTGTTCACACGGCTTATTCACGGCGGATTTGTGCGCCGTATTGAGCGCACAATTCCGCCGTGACTATGGGGCGGGCCGGGGGCGGGGCCGGAGCGCGGCGGGGGCGCCGCTCCCGGCCACATAGACAATGCATTGTTTACGGCGCGTCCGCGCCGTAAATAATGTGCCTGTCACTTTCTCCCCCCGCGGCGGATTTGCCGAGCGGGGAGGAGCGACGGAATCCACTGTTCTCTATGAGAGCAGTGGATTACCGTAATGACTCAGACGGATTGGCGCCGTATTGAAGCGCAAATCCGGCGCGGAATACGGCGCCAATCCGACGGCAAATAAGCCGTGTGAACGGGCCCTAAGCGAGAAAAAGAAACCAAATCAAAGAGCGCACCCTTGTGTGTTACAGTTGATACCAATTGTGGTGAAAGTAAGCAATATATGTGCTTACTTGGTAAAATTGTGCTGTTAAAGGAGGCACAATGTTCCAACAGGCAGATTGGCAGTAATACTAGTACTGGAGCTTCTAGCTGGTCTTAATATCCTGGTCGATCCAAGTGGAGGGCCGAAAGAAATAAAGCATATGCAGAAGCCGATGGTATATCTCAGTGATCCAGTTTACTAACAAACCAAAGAATAAAGTAGGTCCCAAATAGCGCAAAGACTCCCAAAGGTGTAGAAGTTACGATATAAATACTAATTTTATTTGCAGAAGTTCCGAGTTACGTGTGTGTAGCACCTCATCAGACTTCATACTTTTATCTCTTTGTCACCATGAGTTTAGCACAATAATCAAAAAGATAAACAAATTCCTAAAAGAATGCAATAAATAGTGTCTGATACATTTATCAATGTGTGATACAATATAGATACTTCATAACTGCATCATTGGGGAAAAGAAATTGCACAGCATATACTGAATGCATTAAGGTATTAAGCCACTTTGGCGAATGCACTCATGATACATAAAGTGCATAATGACAACATATAGACATGAAATCTGAATAAACCTTACCTGTTTTAGGTCAATTAGGATTATCAAAATTATTTACGTTTGCCAAATGACAGAATAATGAGAGAGGATTTCTTAGACTTTTTATTACTTTCTGCAAAGTCACCAAGTCACCAATCAGCTTATTACTATTTTGATTTTTTTTTTTGCTTTTAATGCATATCAATAAATGCCATATTTTAAATTGCATTATATACTTTCTGTGAGAAAAGTAAAAAAAAGACTAAACATGTTATCAAAAGATCTCAGTTTAAAAAGTAAAACATACAGAATGGTTTACTTATAGGCTACAGTAAAAATGTAAGAAAAGCATAACAGCAAACTTAAAGGAAATCAGTTGCAAAGGATATAAAATTAAAAAAAAACATAAATATTTGTTTCTTTTTTAAAACCGTGTTCTTATCTCATTTCCATTCTTTAGATAAATGTGTTAAAAATGTATCATAAAATATGGATATTGTTCTGTAAATGCAGAAAACGCTGTCTATAAAGTGTCACTTATATGGCAAGCCCATAAATCAATCTGACTCCAGAAGGGCATTACTTATATACCAGTCAAACAATGATAAATTGGTTCTATGCTGGGAACCTCCTCAGTACAAAGCAGAAATATGGTTAAACACTTACTGGAATATTGATTATTCTTAAAGAGAATCAGCTGTAAGTTAGGGAGACAGGAAATGTTTCCTGGGAAAATATACAAATTACTTGCTACCATTCTAATGATTCTCCCTAAGGAGAGTGAATATTTCAGTAAGGTTACTACCACTATTACAAAATGCAAAGGAAAAGTGGTTTTCATTAACATTTGACAGATGGGAAGAGCATATAAAAGCCTTGGTAGATGTTCATGTCTACGTGTTTGTTTTCATGCATGTTGGGATATCAAATACATGTATTTAATGAGCTTACTAATGAGAATGTTGAACATAGGGATTCTTTGGCATTTCCATAGCACTTACAGCACTAAAAAAAAGCTTATTAAGGGAACTGTTTTCCTCATTGATAAGACATTTATGAGATTCAGTATGCTAATATTGGCTTTGTGCCATTTGACCTCTGATGTATCATTGGTTAGGCATATGTGCCTGTTAACACAAGGGTATCTTACATATATGTTTGCTGCTATTTGTTGCGAATCGTTGCAGATAGTCTACAAAAATATTTTATTGAATTATTCATTTTTTGTAAATACTTAAAATTGTGCTTTTATGTTTTCTGCTAATAGATATTTTGGATTTTTTTCTGTAGTTTTTCCTACTGGAGTAATTTTAAATGACATTCTTGCTTTAATGGTCATTATCATTTAACCGAAGAATCTATTTTTTTAATATTATTATTTTAGACATGTCTTCATCATGGCTGTATGACAATTACAACATTTCTTTAGAAACTGCAGTTATATTATTAGCTTTGCTGGGCATTATTGGGTATGGGATTACTCTATTTCCACCTTGCTGCCTTAAAAATTTGTTCTTTTGTATCTTGCCTTATTTTTTTCACAGATAGACTTGCGTTAACATGATTTCATTGTAATAATGTTTCATTATGATAAGAAATTCATTCTTTTTTATACCATTGCTTTGTGTCTGAAATGCAAGTAGAATTATCTAATTAATCTTTTATATTAAAATGTACTCACGTTTTATAATTAGAAAAAATGTGGCAAAGATAACTGTAATTAAAGACATGTGCCGGAAGAGCTAGATTCAAGATGCAACGCCGAGGAAATTATTAAAGATCTGAGAAATTGTATTATTTGCTTGTTTTAATGTTGTCAGGGAAACCAACAATTGAAAAGAGTGTCAGTAGAAGCAATTTGTAAGCTAACACGTTTGAAGTGAACAAATGTAATACAGTACCTGGTAAAGACAAAATGATTGAAAATTCTCCTTGACTACAGCAAATGTTAACATAGAAACAGAGCTTTTACATTGTACGTAATTGTTCAATGCCTTTACAGATTTAATAAAAATAACACACTGAGAGGCTGAACAGTATGAATGGAAAGTAGGAATAGTGTACATAGGAAAAGAGTGTCTCTAACAAGAAGATAAAGGCCTATATTTACTATGGCACTTCCACCAGAATTCTAGCGCAATTTACATGCTTTACACCATATCTATTAGGTGGTTTAGATAGTTTTTAGACAATTTTGCTACACATCCATTGAAAGGGATCTAGCTTTTGTGGATAGTGATTTTGTGGAAAGGGGGCATATTTCATCATGTGACATCATGGGCAAAATGTATGAACAGGGCTGCGCCAGATATCTTTGGTCTTTACAGCCCGATATCAGGCACAGCCCTGTTCATACATTTTTAAATCTCTGCGGCGGTGGGGCGCACCAGAACCATAACGAAGCTACATATTTGTAGCTTTGCTATGGCATTTATGGGCGCATTACAGTCGGAACAGGTAGAGCACTTTCAAAGTGGTATACCTGATTCCAAACTGTCGCCCGAGCGCTAGAAAGCGCCTGATTTATGACCCGTTGTAGAGCAGGTTCATACATCAGGTGCATCCTATTCCATTATTAGGTGCATGAAATTTGGCCTTAAGACGCCAAATTTCATGCATGTCGCCCCATGTGGCAAAAAATGAACCAAAATTTTGGTGCTATGGTTGCAAACTAAGCCATCTAAAAAGTGTCGTAACATGCCAGATTTATCATGCAACATGAGCAACTGTGATAAATGTTACACATTTTAGCCTGTTTAGTCCAAGTTCATACTATATAAGTATGGGTGGGTAAGTCTCTATGTTCTATAGTTTCTTCTGTCACCGACTTCTTCCTTCCTGATAAAATCTGTAAAAAAAGGTTATCTTGTCAAATGTCAATAAAAACTACTATACCTATGTTCATGCTGGCATATTGCCACTGCTTAGCTTTGCTCCCTATTTTATAACTGTGAAACCTCTCAGTGCCTGAGGTAAAACATGTAGTAATAAATGAATAAATATGATGTGCAAGCAGTTAATTTTATGCTATATTTACTTTTTTTTTTACATACATATGTTTACTACATACAGCAGTTACAGTAATCTCCTACTCTTTAAATTATACACATATAATCAGGGTTGGTTTGTACCAGAAGATTCACTGGTGGTACCAAGCTCTAACACAATAATGTGTTCCTAATATATTGGGCAAGAGACTGTCATTTAGAATTTGCTTTAGAACCAATCACTAGATATTTTATTAAATCATATATGTCCTGAATAGATAAAGGGTAGGCCCTCAGAATATTTGTCTCTTGTGAGTCTAAGGCTATGTCTACACTGCATCAGACAAAAAACGGCCGTTTTTTCTCCGATGCAGGACCGCGGTTTTTGTCACGCTTTGTGGTCACTTCTCGTTTTCCTGATGTCCCCCATACAATTGTATTGTATGGGAAGATGTCAAGATGATGAGAAGCGCCGGCGTATTATACAACATGTTGTATAATACGCCGCTGCCGAAAGACAGGCAGAGAAAAGACGAGCTGTGTAGACAGCAGCTAGTCTTTTCTATTGCCAGCTATGGGGCCACACTAACGATCGTATCTGCGGAGCTTTTAAAAAACGAAAAGCGCCAGAGATACGATCGTGTTCTTATGCAGTTTTGACATAGCCTTAGGAACGTCACACCAAAATGGCACATAATTAACTAAAAAACAAATAAAACTCACTGTTTTCCTCGGACCTGTGCCATTCCAGATCTATGGATATATGTTATTCATCATTTTTGTTGTTAGAAGGGGTAGAGGTAAAGTTTTAACATCTAGCCATACAGCTTAAGTATACCATAGTCAAAGATCTCCATATTAAGGCAGACCATATATCTCTTAAAGGTTCCTTGGACAAATAAGTTTCAGCCCTGGTTGATCTCATACCCTTTGTTACTTGGTGGTGAGAACCCAGTCAGGACTCTTCCAAAGGTACTACACTGTTAGGCTAGGTCTACATAGCAAATGTCAAAATGCCGTCCAAAATCCAACGGTCGGTTTTTTGGATTTGCTGGTGGCCCTGTACATTCATTGTAACAGGGCCGATAGCTAATCCAGACAGAATCCTGCAGAATATACAACATATTGCATATTCCACCGGATTTTAAACACAACCGTAAAAAAAAAAATCACAAAAGCACAGATTTTTTATTGCTGTCTATGCAGCACAGGGTACCGTCAGTATAACTGTGCGGTGTAAACAAAGCCTTTATCAAGCAAGGGAGGTAAAAAATTGACAAGGGTCACAAAGTGTATATTAGTGAATAAATAACTGAGTTGCTTTGTCTTGAATGGCAAAACACAGAACCATAACTGGATGCCCAGTTTAATCTTTATTATGGGTCCCCATTCCTCTATGTATGTCAGTAATCAAGTAAAATCAAGCAAAAAGCTTATGACAAACAAATTACAACATAACATAACAAATATAAAAACCAAACAACTGCAAAATCTAGTTTTAAGCTACTACATATCTCATCTTTATATTCAGGCACATTATTAAAAAAAACAAGAACAATCTCACTTTGTCGATCTACTATAAACCTCTGTTATCTGCTTTGCAGAAGAAAATAACTCGACTTCTAACTCGTGGAGCACATTGTGTGCAGGGCAGGCATTCACACAAGGATGCATATCTATTTCACACAATTACTTTAAAGTTTCTAATGCCTGAAAAGAATATTATAAATAGATAAATATGACTAGTGTCTGATAAAAAAAAATTAAGGGATGCAGTACAATACAGAACAAATATAATAAATCATCTTCAAATGATTTGGTGTCTTCTGGCCATAAATCTTAGTAATTAAATGTCTGCGCTTTTAGTGTTTATCCTATATAGTTATAACCTTTGCTCTTTTACATTGTTTTTCTTTACTACTTTGGGGATAATATTGCTTTGCTTCTGTAGCTATGTTACAGACAATTCCTGTGTTTCAGTCAGTGCAATAGAAATAGAGGCAGCAGAAATTACAGGAGGTCCTGGGTCCCTTAAACCAAGGGGCCAACACAATCTTTTTTACTTCAAAAATTGGTGTCTAGGAGTTACAGAAAACATGTGCGGACACATCCTTTTGGTGCTCAAAACTGCTAAAAAATGAAGAACTAGTGCAATATTGACACACACAAATATGCAGTAATGTGCATATATTATATACACTGTATATGCCTACTGGGAAATTTTATGCGGGGGTCCTCAATCTTTTGTGCTGAACAGCAGTGCCAACAGTGCTTTGCACTAACTCTGTAGCCCAGACATCAGGCTTAGAAGCCTGAAAGCATGACCCAACATAGAGTACATATGTCGGACTTAAGGACTTAAGGTTGGCCATAAGGCGTAGATACCAATTATTGAACATTTTCATGAAAGTATGAACTAGCCATGGATCCCACCAAGTTGCCTCTGCCAGATGTCCAAGTCCTCATGGTTGAAGTGGCCCGTCAAGGCATCCATCAAACGCTTCTATTTGAGATAGCTGCCACTGCTAGTCCTGGTTTATACCTCTCACTGCCTCCACACTGCACCAGAAACCCCAAAATCTGACAGGGTTTCATTAACCAGTGTACTATACACTTTGAACTTATGGTACATCCGTTACCCTCAGAAAAGTGGCCTATAATATAAGTCTGCTATTTGGTGAAGCGCTGGCCTGGGCCACACCCTTCTGTGAGTGAAGGAATCTATTGACTGTCACCCTGGTAGTCTTCTTAGGAGTGTTCCACAAGGTCCTTGAAGAACTCGGGCACACTTTGCCACTTCATCTCTGCTCCGTCTTAGTCAAGGTGATTCCACAGTGGGCCAATATACCATACAGTTTTTCACGCTGCCTTCTGAGCTAGCCTGGAATACAGAGGCTCTCGCAGTGACCTTCAGGGAGGGTCTCGCAGAAAGAATCAAGAATAAACTGACTGGCTGGGCTCTCCCACCATCTCTGGATGACCTAATATTTCTTGCCACTAGAATAGACGTCTGTTTTACCGAGAGGAAAGTGGAGATCCAGCTGCAACAAGAATCCTCCTGGCCCCCGCAGACTTCTTAGGCTTTCTCCAGTTTTTCAGTGGCCTTCACTGCCTCCACTAATGGTTCCTTTAGATGTAAGTGGAGAAAACCCATTTGTCTGAGGAAGAACACTGGCCAAATCTCTGTTTGTACTGCAGCAGCCAGGCTTACTTGTTGATGTACTGTCTAGTTTGTCTTGGAAACTGTAGCAGGCTCCCTGGGAGAGGTGGTCCTGTGAAAAGATGTATCTTCTCCTCACCTGAACATGCAGGTTATGCTAAGTTCCACATCCAGTGCCAAATTTCAAGCTTCTGACTTTCTGGATTCTGCCGGAAATTTCTTTAATTCGTCTTTAATCTTTAGATTTCATATACCATTAATCTGTCTTGATAAGCCTCTGATAATCTCTTCCATTGATGGAGAGTTTCTAAAGTGCTCCATCCAGTATCGTACAGGACCTCTGACCCTTCAGGTCGGGTCTACTGTGTAACAGTGGCAAAAAAAGATAAACAAACATTTTTGGCAACGAAGAATAAAGGCCCTTTTCCATGTCTATGTTGCCAACATTGTAATTCAATAATTAGGGGTAATCAAATACAACATCCTTCCCAAGGATATAACATTCCTGTTGGAGGCTACTATACATGTAATAGCCAAAATGTGATCTATTTTTAAAATGCCCTTGTGGTAAGGGCTATGTGGGACAAACATCTAGAACCATAAAATTACGTTTAAATGAACACAAATCGACGATACGTACGTTTAAAAATCAAACTGAACAAAACCCTATAGATAAAAAACAATTTGGTGAGACCTCTGTGGCACGACATTTTAGTGAAGCAAGACATGCAATAAGTGAATTGCGATGGTGTATTCTAGAGGAAGTACCACCATTACAAGGTAAAGATAATGAAAAAAATCTATTACGTAAAGAGTCTAGATGGATATTCAAATTAGATACCCTTTCACCAAAAGGCTTAAATGAACAAATGAATTTATCTGTTTTTCTGTGAATAATAGAATAGATTTGGTTGTTTTAAAAGAAGTTTGTAGTAGAACTTATACTAATGTAATACATATAGCATACCAATGGTTAATGCTTTTCTATTTAAGAGGTACCTCTGCAGTGTGCACATATGCTTGACAAAGAGGACTCCTCCTCGAAACGTTGCAGCAGGTGTGCAAATAACCACCGATCGGGAAGCTAACCTCATTCCTATGCTAGCAGCGGAGGCTGCAACATCGATACACGGACTGTGCTGGACTTGCTTGAAATCCTTTTAGAATGGATGCCGCTCTACTAAGTGCAAGTGTATTCTAATTCATGCCGTGAATCTTGACTATTTTATGACGTTGTTTAATAAATATATGAAGTTTTTATACTAAGCAGTCGGTTGTTGGTGGAACTATGCAAGTTTTAAATACTGATATCTTTCCATTGTTGATCTTGTAGTTGTACTTGTTATACTAATTCTAGTGTTCAATAAACAGCTGCATTTTTTAAAAGAATAGTTAATCACTGCAAATTAATTTTACCTGTTTCATCAGCTAATTTCTCTTTCTATCACTTATCCAAAGATACTAAATCCTATTGACAATTAGCAAATAAGCAGATCTGTGCATGGTAGCTAACAAAGATCGTCATGCAGGAAATGGCTTCTTCTTATTCACAGGCTCTGTTTATTTTGATTTAGTGATTTTCTCAGTGGCTAAAACCAGTATTCGTTATGTGCCGTGTAAAGCATAGGAAATAACCTGACTTATCTACAAATTAATGAGACTTCTATTTTCACAAAAATGGAAGATTTATTGACATTTTAGATCTTGAAGGATATTCAGCTGTTTTTGAGTCTTAACACATCTTGGGTTATTTGCAGTTACTCATCCTTTTATACATATTCATGTGTGGACTTCAACCAACTAAATAATATTGAGAATGAGGAATTAGGGAGACATGTATGAAGGAAGGCGCTTCGAAGTGAATTGTTGAGTCTCGTTTTTGTGTATAATGCGCCTGAATGTATGAAAGTGGTTTTGTGTTATTAAGGCCGTTCCTAGGCTAAATTGCGAAGAAAGTTCGTCCCCCCCCTCCTGTAACATTATGTGCCATGATGCGATACAGTGCATCACTGTCAACCAAATATACAAAAAGCTTTAACACAATGTGCTACATATAAAACTACTAAATAATAATCATACAGTTACCAAATAACACTGCTACACAAAACCAGAATCCCAGGCTAATAGTGCCAATGTCCTATTAAGACCACATAGCACCAGCAAATAGTGACCAAATAATACCGTCACACCGTTGACTACATATTGCCACCGCATAGTGACCGAATACCGCAACACCATGATCACATATCACCAGAACATAGTGACTGAATAATACCACCACACCATGACCATATATCGCCACCATATAGTGACTGAATAAAACACAATACCATTGCTGAATACAAACCATTATATTACAAACTATATTACCGACATACAGTGACCATACAGTTGTGGATACACAGGCTCTTCTGACATCTAAGTAATTACAGTAAAATTAACATCCAGTGACTTACAGGAGATGTCTCTGAAGAGTTGTTCTCTTTCTCTTCTCCATCTGTCCCAGTCCGCCATAACATCTTCTCCTGGCCACAACTCTTCACTGTAGAAGTGATAAAACAAACATAGTAGACTCCTCACTGTATCAGCGCTTCTCTCGCACGTTCTCTCTCTTTACCAACTCCCCATCTATAGCACCTCATATATTAGCCATGTAATATGCCCCCTGTAGCCAGACAGTAGCCCCCAGTAACCACATAGTAGCCCTGTAGTGGCCCCTGTAGCCAAATAGTTATCCCTGTAGCCATGTAGTAGCCCCTATAGCAGCCCCTGTAGCCAGGTAATATGTCCCCTGTAGCCAGGCAGTAGCCCCTGTAGCCAAGCAGTGCCCCTGTAGCCAGGCAGTGCCCCTGTAGCCAGGCAGTAGCTCCTGTAGTCAGATAGTAGCCCCTGTATCCAGATAGTAGCCCCCTGTAGCCCTGTAGTAGGCCCCTATAGCTAGGTAGTAGGCCCCTATAGCAAGGTAGTAACCCATGTACTAGCCCCTATAGCCAGGTAATAACTCCTATAGTCAGATATTAGCCCCTATAGCCATGTAGTAGCCCTTGTAGCCAGGTTGTAGCCCCATATAGTCAGGTAGAAGCCCCTGTAGTAGCTTCTATAGCCAGCTAATAGCTCCTATAGCCAGTTAATAGCTCCTATAGTCAGGTAGTAGCCCCTGTAGTAGCCCCTATAGCCAGATAATACCTCCTATAGTCAGGTAGTATTCCTGTAGCCAGGTAGTAGCCCCTGTAATAGCCCCTATAGTAGCCCCAATAGCTAGGTAATAGCCCCTATAGCCAGGTATTAGCCCCGATAACCAGGTATTAGCCCCCGATAGCCAGGTAGTAGCCCCTATAGCCAGGTAATAGCCCCTATAGCCAGGTAATAGCCCCTGTAGTGGCCCCTATAGCCAGGTAATAGCCCCAATAGCCAGGTAATAGCCCCTATAGTAGCCCCAATAGCCAGGTAATAGCCCCTGCAGCTAATGATAATAAAATAAAAAAAACATCACCTCTCCTCCATGGTCCCTGCATCCAGGTCCGGGAGCTGCTGAGCAGTGTAACCGGTGTGACAGCATCACGCCGCTTACACTGTCACACAGCTCCCAGGGATCTCCTGGGCTGGCAGCGCTGCCGACCGAGGAGATCCAGTGTTGAAGGGGGCGTGAGGAAAGTCAAGCATCACGCCCCCTGCGACGCTGAAACATACAGGGGAGAAGGCAGGACGGTAACGATCCGTCCTGCCTCCTCCCTGTACTAGCAGCTAAACAACGGCCGCGCAGAGTGAGGGGCTAATCTCCGGGCGGGCAAGGCGGGCAGCCGCGACACCCCCTGAGTTGAGTGGAGCCGCGGCGCCCCAGACGATCGCCGCCTCGCCCGTCACTAGGAACGGCCCTGTGTTATTATAAAGTTTGACGCACCTCGCCTGTGTATTTGGTGCATTATGGAACTTTGCTGCATTAGTAATGCGCCAAACATGTGTAAAGGCTGGAGTTAGGCTGGAAATAAAAGAAAAGTCATTAGAATAGCATGTCTGTGAATAGAAACTAAGGTATTGATCTTGCTTGGTGTACCACAGGTCCCAGCAAGACCTGTTGTGTACTGGCTCTTACTGTATGTAGAATAAAGGGTGAGAGCATCAAAAATAAATTTCAATATTAATGTAGTAAAAATTAAAAAAATCTGAACAAGAACATCAGTGGCTTATTTAATGTAAAATTATTTTAAATATATTTTATAGGAGATATTTTTATATTTTTTGGATATTATATATTTTTTATATTAATTTTATATGATAACTTTTTTATTGACTTTAAATAATTTAATGTTATATAGTTTGTTAATTATCATAAATTACTTTTTATTATTGTACTGGTGTAAGTTGAGAAATACTGGACATTTTTTTCACATAATAGCAAATCTAGCTTCACTTCGACTCCTCAGGCTCAGGCAGACCACATTAAAATAGGTCTACCTGTTCAAGCAGTAATGCGCCTAGTTTTGGTGACCTGCATTCATATATGTGTCTAATATTCAGAGTGTGGTGTGACACATCTCCAGAACGCCCCCACATGCGCATTAAAAAGTGTTGAGTCTTGCGAACACATTCGTTTGGCGCATTATACTGCTGATTACTTTTAGTGCATTTTACACCAGAAAAAGGTGAAAAACCCTTTCCTACATGTCTCCTTTACTGTATGTGGGGATCATTAGGCCACTTAAATGTGGATCTGCAAAAAATGTAGTATTTTGACATCCAAAACTATTTTAACAATGGCACATGCCTTACTCACTGGTCACCTGCCACCATAATGGCATTATGGCCCCCATCGCTCACTTGTGATGCCAATAATACAGTACATGATCACTGAGGCCAGTGGTTAGTTACAGCAGTTGCATGCTGTTGGAGCTTTTAAACTGGACTGTTGGCTAATAGATAAGGTGAGTACTGTCTATTTTGTTATTTTATGACATTTGCTTGGCTTTATTTTTAAACATTGAATAGCCCCTATAAGGCCCAGTTAGCCTATCGTCGACAGTCTTAAATGTATGTTAAAACTAAATAGCTGAAATAAAAGAAAATAATAAATTTAAATTGACTGAAAATCAAGTAATGAAAATCAGACATTGCATTTGAATTGTGGTCCAGTTGAAAAAAAATATTGAAACTGGCCTGAAGAACAATTGTAACCCTAGAAAAAAATTGGAAATAATTTTGACATAGGGCTTGTTAAACTAAGGTTTGTCATTTAATTAGCATCACATTTGTCTTCAAACTTGTAATTAGTCAGTCTGCCTATTTAAAGGGTGAAAAGTAGTCACTGTGCTGTTTGGTATCATGGTGTGTACCTCACTGATCATGGACCAAAGGAAGATAAAGAGAGCTTTGTCTCAGGCAGTTAGAAAGAAAATTATAGACATGTTAAAGTTAAAGGCAATAAGACCACTTCCAAACAGCTTACTATAGTTGTTCCATATTATCCAAAAGTTTAAGGTCTATGAGACTGTATGAAACCTTCCTGGTCGTGATCACAAGAGGAAATTTAATGACACATTGAAGAGATAGACTTTATGAGTGGTAACTTAAAACTCCAGAACAACTTCCAAAGAGTTCAGAGGTGAATTTCAAAGTCAAAGTATAAAAGTGTCAGATCGCACCATCTGTCGCTGTTTTTTTGCCAAAGTGGACTTAATGGAAGGCAATCGAGATGGAAACCACTGTTGAAACCAACTCATAAAATAGCAAGACTGGAATGTGCCAAAATACATATTGATGATCCACAAAGGTTCTGTGAGAATGTCCTTTGGACAGATTAGACAAAACTGGAACTTTTTGGCAAGTCACGTTAGCTCTATGTACACAGGTGCAAAAAATGAAGCATACAAAGCAAAGAACATTGTACCTGCTGTGAAACATGGAGGAGGCTTGGTTATGTTTTGGGGCTGATTTGCTGCATCTTGCATAAGGTGTCTTTAATCTGTGTAAGGTACAATGACATCTCAAGACTATCAAGGCATTCTGCAGCGAAATGTGCTGTCCAGTGTCAGTAAGCTTGGTTTTCACTTGCAGGTCATGGGTCTTTCAATTGGAAAAGGAACCAAAACACACAGTTAAAAAACATATAAGCCTGACAAAGAGCAAAACATTGGACTTTTCTGAAGTGGCTTCTATGAACCCTAATCTAAATTTTATTGAACATCTGTGGAAGGAGCTGAAATATGAATCGGAAGAATATACCCTTTAAACATGAGATAGCTGGAGCAGTTTGCTCATAAGGAGTGGGTCAAATACCTATGGAAAGGGGCAGAAGTCTCATTGAGAATTACATAAATCATTTGTTTGCATTGATTGCCTCAAAACGTTGTGCAACAAAATATTTGGTTATGGGTTCCATCCATTTTTCGAGGCCAGTTTCATTAGTTGTTTTTTTCAGCTGAACTACAATTCAAAAGCTTTATTTGATTTTTATTAGTTGATTTTCAGTAAATTTAAATGTATTATTACTTATGTCAGTTTTAAGTTATTTCAGTGACCATTGTAGGTTTTTCTTTCTTTAGTGGAAGGGTACCAACAATTTTATCCAAGTGTGAACATATATGTTACTAATTATTGAGAAACTAACTGTATACTTTCCTAAATTTCAACTTACTCAAAGTATATAGAAACAAATGACTAATCTTGGATTTGTTCATCTGAACTAAGCCTCTTTTTCTGTACATGAAGCTCTATGAGCTAAGAAACAGTAAATACTGATATACTTTCCAGGGGTGTCAAACTGCCGGCCCTCCAGCTGTTGGGAAACTACAACTCCCATCATGCCCACTGTTATAGATTATACAAATGCATGATGGGAGTTGTAGTTTTCCAACAGCTGGAGGGCCGGCAGTTTGACACCTGTGCTTTAGACAGTGATCTTCTCATTGAAAGGTCAGATCTTTTAAAGATCAGGAAGAATTATAAAATGATCTTTAAATTGTCACAAATATGTAAAGCTTCTACTTTTCTGAGAAACAAAATGACTTTTAGATGTTATTAGTACACTCAAGATATGCAGTGATTAATTTATGTAACCTGCTATTTTTGTATTTAGAATATCTTACCTACTGCAAAGTATTAAACAGATAACCATTAACAACTCTGCAAGCTTTTCTTTAAAGATTAGCATGTGTTTTGTTCAAAGGAACGGAATATTGCTTTGTGAAATTCTAGAGATACAGATATCTACAGATACATACTGTAGATATACAACATGATCTTATAATTTTATTTAGTTTTCCAACTAAATAAACAAAAGTTAATACAAAAGTTAATTACTGAGATTTATTTTAATCTTTCACAGAAACAAATGTGCTTTAACGTCTACAAAAGAGAAAAAAAAATATAGAGGTAATAAATAGAGATGGGCGAATTGATTCTAATGAAGTGGACTTTGTTTAGAATTTCAGGAAAACTTCGGTTCTGAACGAAGTCGAAGTTTGGGGTACTTCGCGTGAACGAAGCATGCTTTGATTGTTAAAATGGCTGTGAGCACATGGCGTTACATGGGGCAAAGAACTCTGGGAGGAAGAAGGGCATAGCCTACATGACATGCGCAGAGATGAAGCCAATCAGAGACCGGCGGGATTCTGAGACGTCACCGCACCGGGCGCGACGTTGGGAGCTCATACCGCTCTCACTGTACTGATTAGGAAAGGTGCTGCTGCGGCTGCTTATGATATCTCTTACTAAAGAACTCATATTTATACAGCGATTTTTGGGGGTGTCAACAGCTTGTCTCAGAGACTGCTTCTCTTATGTTCTAATTCTGATTTTGTGGGGTATTGGAACTGAAGTCCAGTGTGCGTCCAATGCAGCTGCATATACATTGTGACAAGGCGACCGCTGGTAGTCGCATGATCCTGCCACTAGAGGGTCTATGGCCGGAGACCTTCTGTAGATGCACCACCGAGGAACTGGGCTCGGTGGGGAAAAGCCACCTATTTTGTGTCAGTGTCATATTACTGTCACTTACGGTAGCGGCTAGAATAGCTGCAAGGCAGCTAGTTATGGGGTGGCTCTTCCGGGACAGCTATAGTGTCGGGTGGGTGGCTGTCCCCGCATTCCCAGTCACTGGGTTCCAGCCCAGATATTGGACATCTCTGGAGGCCTATAAAAGCCTAGTACTCCAGGTGATCTGGGGGCGTGGTCTGTTACCTGGATGTTGGAGCAGCAGAGCTAAGGAGAGAGCTCTGGGCCCCAAGAGGCTGAGGGAAGCCTATGCCCTTTGTGTGAGACCTGAGGTGCTTTGGTGGTACTGGACGCTAGGTCCAGGCCACATATAGAAAGGGACTACATGTGTGTAGTTAGTGGCCAGACGGCCTGAGGTTTTCCGTTTATGATTTATGTTTTGTTTGCTATGCCTGAATAAAGCTGGCTGAGGCCAAGTGTTAAACTGGAATCCTGCAGTCAGAGTGTGCCAAATCTGTTCTACCAAGGACGGCGATCCTGCAAGCTGAATCAACCCCCTGGCCGATACAAGATGGCGGCTGAATGAATTTGAGTGCGTTACAATATTTTAATGCTATCTGCTCACAGCACATTGAATATCCAAGGGTTATCTAAGCCTGTTCCTGTTGTAATCATTTAAAGAAACAGCGTTTTTACAATCCAAAAACCACTTCATTTTTGGTTGCTCATTTCTTTTGCGCAATTTACATCCAGGGGTTAATTAAGCGTTGTTCTGCTGTTGTGGTCACTAAAAGAAACGTTCTTTTTCACCGCAAAAAATACATTTTTCCTGTAGCATAATTCATAACCAAAGGTTAATTACAAGTTTTTCTGTTGTTGTGTACCGTAAAATACACGCCATTTTAACACGCTACAAAGTTGGTAATTTTTGGTTGCTCAATTCTTTTGCGCAATTTACATCCAGGGGTTAATTAAGCGTTGTTCTGCTGTTGTGGTCATTAAAAAAAACATTCTTTTTCACCGCCAAAGAAGACATTTTGCCTGTAGCATAATTCATAACCGAAGGTTAATTAAGCCTGTTTGTGCTTTTATATTCAGTAAAATACACAGTGTTTTTAAACGGCACATATAAGTCAATTTTTCCTGGCCATTTGTGAAGCGAAATTTATATCCAAGGGTTACCCAAGCTTGTTACTGGGTTCATTTAGAGTCAAATACAGGGTGTGTATTTATCATATGCAGATATCTTCATCAAACAGTGTCTGTACATTTTAGAACAAACAGTATGTCAGACAGAGAGGTGGCAGGCTCTTCACCTGCGAGTGACAGTGGCACAAACATTCCTGGAGCAGGCCCAGGTCACAGCACCGCAAGGGGACGTCGCAGCAGAGGTCACTCGGTGAGGCCACAACTGCCGCTGTCATCTAGCGGCCGTGTGCTGACCAGCAACCCAAGGGTTCTTGATTGATTGACTAGGTCATCCACTTCCTCTCAGATGACATCTGACAACTCCAGACAAGAGTCGGTGGGAACGTCAGACACAACCCTTAGTTGGCATGACCCGGGAGCGGGTCAGCGGCCCTCACCTGTCCTCAACCCGCCTCTGTCCCATCCGGTTCCCTCAGCCAGAGATCTACTATGTGGTCTGGGCTCAGCGCCACTAAATAACGAGGATGAACAATTTGAGGAGGGCAGTCAGCAGCTACCTGGCAGCGAAGAAATGGGGCCAATATCCCCTTCTTCTTGCAGTAGGCGGCAAAGTATAGATGTGGATAGTGGCATGGGAGGTCATGTTGTGAGGGGTCAGCCTCTGCATACCAAGACCGGTGATGAGGACAGCAGTGACGATGAAACACAAAATTGATGATGATGTAGCCGACCGCACTTGGGAGCCGGGTGAAGCAAGGGCTTCATCATTGTCAGGAGAAGAGGGCGTCAGCTTGCGCGTCAGGCAGCGGCGCAGCCAGCAAGTGGGTTGTAGAAAACCCGCTTCATAGGTCCAAGAAAGTAGCGGCACAAGGGCTCAGCGAGGCAGCGGCGGCAGTAGTCACTCAGTGCGGAGCGTTGGCGGTAAAATCAGATATTCGGCGGTGTGGCAGTTCTTTGCTAAGACACCAGAGGACGAATGTGGGTATATGTAGAATCTGTGGCAGAAAGTGAAGCGTGGCCAGGGAGCTAACGTTGGCACCACGGCCCTGCGTCAACACAATGCAGCGTCACCATCCGTGGCCTGGGAGAAACGTGGCTCAGATGTGGTGGTCCATCCTGCCGCCGCAGCAACAGCAGCAGCAGCGGCCAGTGGCACGCATGCCATTGCAGCCAGTCAAGGCTCCACCACCTCTGCAGAAGGGAGCTGTTTCTCTTTGCCATCATCTCCCGGTCCAGATGCTCCTGCTCCTCGCTTCTCATGGCGCCAGCAATCGTTCAGCGAGGCGATTGCAAAGAGACAACAGTATGCATCCAACCAACCTAAGGTGCAGAAGCTGACCGTGATCCTGTCCAACTTGTTGGTACTGCAGTCACTCGCTTTCCAAATGGTGGACTCTGCACCGTTCAGAGAACTAATGGCTTGAGCCGAGCCGAGATGGAGAGTTCAAAGCCGAAATTTATTTTCCAAAAAGGCAGTACTAGCAATTCAGAAATATGTAGAACAGAAGGTGGGCCAGTCCTTGAGCTTATCGTTTTGTTCCAAGGTGCACGGCATCGCAGACATCTGGAGCTGTAACTACGGTCAGGGCCAGTACATGTCCTTTACGGCCCACTGGGTGAATGTGCTTCCTGCCCAGGCACACCAACCACTTGGACAGGAGACGCCGCTTTCTCCTCCATGTTGTCAAACTGCGACTCCTGCGCCAATGTCCGCCTCCTCCTCCACCACCACCATCATCTCAGCCTCCACAAGTACTGCTCCATCATACCACATGTGTAGGGCACAGCGGTGTCACGCAGTTCTACACCTGGCTTGCCTCGGCGAACGAAGTCACACAGGGGAGGAACTGCTCTGCGTCATGCAGCAAGAAATCGATGTGTGGCTTTCTCCGCGCCAACTGCAAATCGGAACCATGGTGACGGACATTGGGAGGAACATGGTGTCCGCGCGGCACCGAGGAGGGATGGTCCATGCGCCCTGCATGGCGCACGTGTTCAATCTGGTTGTGAAAAGGTTCCTGAAGTCTTCCACCGATCTTCAGAAGATTCTGAAAATGGCCAGGAAACTGTGCATGCACTTCATCCATTCCTACAAAGCCAGGAACACCCTCCTCAAGTTGCAGCGGCAGAATGGCCTCCCCCAACACACTCTGATATGCGATGTTTCCACCCGTTGGAATTCCAGTCTGCACATGTTGGACCGACTGTATGAACAGAGAAAGGCCATTAACGATTTTTTGATGATCCAGGCGGACAGGAGTACTCACCTGTGTAACTTTGATGTCAGCCAGTGGCAGCTCATGCGTGACACCTGCCGTTTGTTGAGGCCATTCGAGGAGGAGACGTTATTTGTCAGTTGCCAGGTCTACGGGATGAATAACGTCATTCCACTGCTTCATGTCCTGGAACAGATGCTGAAAAATCTGTCTGGGCAGGGAACTGGAGATGTGGCGACTTCATCTCGCGGCCACATGAGTCCGGTGGGGACTGAACTGGAGGAGGAGGAGGAGGAGGACATTGGAGCAGAAGCATTGTCTGGTGAAATGAGTGGATTTTCTATCCAGGTGACAAGAGAGGAGGAGCAGGAGCAGCTGGAGGAGGTAGATGGAGATGAGGAAGATGAGGCAGATGACCCGCAAGCACCGTGGCAGTATACAGTGGAGATGGAGGCAGGGAGCCCCTCTGAGTCACTTATGCAGATTGCCCGCAGCATACTGATTTGTCTGGCTAGCGCTCACGTACTACTGCCGCGGCTGCTGGAGGAAGGTGGGTGGGTAGGAGCAGTACCAGCTCCATCAGCAGCAACCTAAGTCTGGAGTCACTGATGAGCAGCTTCCTCACCCGCCTAGTGAGGAGGGCAGTCGCCAGCAGCAGCAGCAGGACCTGGAGAAGACCCTGAACCAACAGGTGGTGGCCTACTTGGACAGCACTCTGCCACCCCAGTTAGAAGATCCGCTGGACTTCTGGGCAGCCAAACTGGATGTGTGGCCGCAACTTGCCGAGTTTGCAGTGGAGAAGCTGTCCTGCCCGGCCAGTAGTGTGGCATCAGAGCGGGTGTTTAGTGCGGCGGGGGCAATCGTTACCCCAAGGATAAACCCGCTTGTCCACGGGAAATGTGGAACGACTGACCTTTGTCAAGATGAATCAGGCGTGGATCGGCCAGGATTTCCACACACCAATGCCTTAGGCGTCAGACTACATCAGCCATGACACCTCACCCAAACTGTGAGAAATGAGTCTGGGTTCAAACTACCTGACTCACTATTCTGATGTCGCCACCCGCCTGATGCCACACATCTGCTGACAGTTTCTCCATCTGCCACCAACCATCTTTACCAGGGACTGGTATTGCCACCCACCTCCACACTCTGTCATTGTGCCACTCTCTGACCTCATGCTGCTGCGGCCATGCCCTCCACACTGTGTCATTATGCCACTCTGTGACCTCATGCTGCTGTGGCTGCCGCCGTCACCTCCACATCCTGTCATTGTGCCACTCTCTGACCTCATGCTGCTGCTACCGTGACCTCCACTCTCTGTCATTGTGCCACTCTGTGGCCTACTACTGTTTTGCCACCTCCAGAATGTCATTGTGCCACTGCCTGACCTCATGCTGCTGCTGTGGCTGCTGCCGTACCCTCCACACTCTGTCATTGTGCCACTGTCTGACCTCATGCTGCTGCTGTGGCTGCTGCCGTGCCCTCCACACTGTGTCATTGTGCCACTCTCTGACCTCATGCTGCTGCTGCCATCACCTTCACTCTCTGTCAATGTGCCACTCTGTGGCCTACTACTGTTTTGCCCTCCAACCTTCCAGTAATGTCCTTGTCCCCACACTTTTCTGCATCTGACCTCATGGCGTCATCCTGCTGTGCCCCGTGGCTCAGTGCCCCCGTCCACTCTGTTGTCATGTGTTGCCTCTCTGCGGCCTACTCCCGTTATTTGCCAACCCTGTCCAAAATGTCATTGTGCCACTCTCTGAACTCATGCTGCTGCTGCCGTCACCTCCACTCTCTGTCATTGTGCCACTCTGTGGCCTAATCCTGTTTTTGCCACCTCCAAAATGTCATTGTACCACTTTCTGACCTCATGCTGTTGCTGTGGCTGCTGCCGTGACCTCCACTCTCTGTCATTGTGCTACTCTCTGACCTCATGCTGTTGCTCCTGCCGTCACCTGCACACTGTGTCATTGTGCCACTCTGTGGCCTTCTCCTGTTTTTGCCACTTCCAGAATGTCCTTGTGCCACTGCCTGACCTCATGCTGCTGCTACCGTGACCTCCACACTGTGTCATTGTGCCACTCTTTGGCCTACTCCTGTTTTTGCCACCTCCAGAATGTCATTGTGCCACTCTCTGACCTCATGCTGCTGTGGCTGCTGCCGTCACCTCCACACTCTGTCACTGATGTTGTCACCTGAGCCCTCAGCTTGTTTTTTTCCAGCTGTCGCTGCCATGACTTTATCAGTCTACATTCCCGCTTCAGTTTTTTTTTTTCAGTTTTGCCCTTTTAAGTGCCCAGGGAATTTTATAGTGATGCGATTCTAACAGCGGCGGCAGTCATCTGCTTGTCATACTAAAAAACAACATTGTATGAAGACCAAACCAAACTCCCTCTGCATATATAAGCATGGCACAACGTTCTACAGCACCCTGCAGGCTCTGTGCAGCCTGGAAATAGCTGGTTTTTAACGCGATTCGTCCCAAAGTAATTCGGACCGAAACTAATTTTGTTGGGAAATTCGGCAAAGTCACTGAATCAAATTTTTGAGAACTTCGCCCATCTCTAGTAATAAACAGTCAAGTCACATTATAATGACATTTTACTTTAGCTGTCGGCAGCGGGGTGCTCAAGAAGGAAGTCACGTGTAGTGAGCTAGCTTGGTGGGTATACAATGTGTGCAGTAGGCTGTCTGTACACATATCCATTATTGCTGTCACGGATAAAATCAGCAATTTAGTTGCAGAAAGAGTTGCAGAAAGGGACAATTGTTGACTTTTCAGCCAAAGGTGGTGGTATTTCAATAAACAAAGACCACTCCACTGGTCAAAAAAAGTATTTGGGATATACACAGAGAAATAATTGAGAAGTACTCACTAACAAAAGAAATAATCTCTGTTAAAAATTAACTTTTAATTTAAATTGTTAAAACTAGCTAGAAGGCAAAGACTAATACACACAAAACATATAAAGGGGGCTATTGGGAATTAGAAAAATGTCCTAAGGTATCCCTATTGACCCTATCTGTTCCCTAACCTATGTCAGGATTAGCGCCCCAAAAAGGGTGGTCCTGTCAGGAACCTTGCCCTAAAAAACTGTTGACCCTTATCCTATATTGCAAAATGTCCCAACATGTTTCGATGTCCCTAACTTACATCGCTTCAGGGGACAGTAAGGGATAATGTCAAGCACCAAGTGACAAATGAAATGAGTATTTTTAGACAAAAACAATAAACATTACATGCACCTATATGGCAAAAAATTACAATTTAGTAATCATGCAAGTCCAGCTATTTATCCACGTATTGGCCCATGGTCCTAGTCATCCCACAGTTTACAAAAAAGGGAGAGAAGGAAAATAGAGGCGAAGAGAAAGCCCTTTACAGGATATGCAGTTATTATAAATATATTATATACCATGTATTATATGGTCCTTTTTATAACCCAGTGGGTCAGTTGATGGTTCAAAAGCAGGGGAAGCAAAGTTGCCCTTAGAAGGATGTATACTAGAGTATGGTCACTCTCCTATGTTCCTACAATATAGGGTAAATGCTTATTCAGAGAACGTGTATACAGACTCACATAGTATCCATTCAGGTTATTAGTGGTACTATTAAGGCAATTGTATCCTCCCCAATGTGTCATAAATCATATATCCACATCAGTAACTCCAAGTGTCATGGGGCTACATCAACAGGACATGTAGTTGGCTATACATCCCAATGACACCATCATCCCCAAAAGGACCCCATGACCTGTTCAGATGGCTTCAAACAGCATATTGTGAGCCTGCACAGCTCTCGGATCACTGCATGAGTCTTTCAGGCATGAGACAGAGGCAGAAGTCAGGTACAAACGGCTGCTTGGCTCCGTGGGTTTATTTAAACAGCAGAACAAAACTGATGGCAAACATGCCCAGCAACAACACAAACAAAAAGACTTTCTCGTCTGAGTGCTTGCTAACAATGGTGTAGTTCCCTCACTATCACCTTGTTGGTCCTACACTGGCTTTCTCCAGTGTGAACACCTCCAGCCCAGAAGGTAGACTGGAGGTACAGCCGACGCCCAGTCAGCTACCTGCTGACCTTTTATGCAGCCAGGAAACCCTGGCGAGGAGCCATGGGGAATAAGCACCCACCCTGCTCTTTGCTTACTCCCAATGAAAGGCCAACCCGGGAATGGCTGGTAGCCGTACTAACGGATTAAACATAGGTCGACAGTTTGTACTGTCGACATCTATTTATCAACGGCCTTTCACTCCACCAAGGCTGCTTATCTTGGTGGCATGCGTCCTGGACTCCCCAGACATATGTCCAGAACCTGGCTGGGATATATACTCCCTTGTAGACCTTCCCAGCTGCAGCCTTACAATATCCAATGGTCCCAATCGTTGTAGGCCAGCGTCTAAATGCACGTCCTCCTAGTTGTTAGTCCGCTCCATGGCGCGTGTGAATCCTATTTAAGCATGGCACAATGTTCTACAGCACCCTGCAGGTTCTGTGCAGCCTGGAAATAGCTGTTTTTTAACGTGATTCGTCCCGAAGTAATTCGGACGAAACAAATTTTGTTGGGAAATTCGGCGAAGTCATCTAATCGAATTTTTGATAACTTCGCCCATCTCTAGTAATAAACAGTCAAGTCACATTATAATGACATTTTACTTTAGCTGTCGGCAGCGCGGTGCTCAAGAAGGAAGTCACGTGTTGTGAGCTAGCTTGGTGGGTATATAATGTGTGCAGTAGGCTGTCTGTACACATATCCATTATTGCTGTCATGGATAAAATCAGCAATTTATGAGAGTTGCAGAAAGGGACAATTGTTGACTTTTCAGCCAAAGGTGGTGGTATTTCTAAAATTTCGCATTTTTAACTGTTCGTGAGCGGGTGTGGTGAAAGTGTATCATGAGTGGACAAATGGCACCTTTGCAAAGAAGTGATGTAAAAACTACAGAGCACTATGTGCTATTGATGTGAGAGTTCAATGTCAGCTACTAAGATGTATGAGGATAAACCCACACACTACAGTGGATCAGCTCACCATCAAAATGAGCTTGGGACTACCTGATGTGTGTTTAAAACAACAGTTCAGGGAACCCTACTGCATATGGGGCTTCAAAGCAGACGAATAGTTACTGCACCTCTGCTAATGAAGTTGCATTGGTAGAAAAGGCTTCAATTTTCATTGCAATATTAAAATTGGACCTCTGCTGGAAGTGGAGGCAGTGTTATGGTCTGGGGAACATTTTTGTGGTACTCTCTGGCCACACTCTTACAAGATGATTGTCTTGGTGTAGGGGATCTTCTATGCAATATGTCATATGGCTCCAAATGTCTGACATTGGTTGGAAGAACATAACTAAGGCTTCCAAGTACTACTATGACTCCTAATTCTCTGGACTTAAACCCAGTTAAGCATCTGTGGAACCATTCACTCATTGAGTTTGCTCTATAGAATCTCCCGCACACAGCCTCAAGCAGCTGTAGGATGCACTGCTTTCAGCATGGCTCCAGATACCTGTGACAACCTATCAGGACCTTACTGAGTCACTCCCAGCCCATCTTGCTGCTATTCATGCTGCACACAATGGTTAGGGCTTGTTCACATGAAGTTTTCACTCCGTGTTACAAGTGCTTTGTAGATCTGTCTTGGAGACCGACAGAGCGGACCCCAAGACAGATCTAACAATTAGCAGTGACTTTATCACTGCTTGTGATAAAGACGGTAGATCCGTCTTGGGTTCTGCTCTGTGGGTCCCCAAGACGGATCTACAAAGCGCTTATAATACGGAGTCGAAAATCCGTGTGAACAACTCCTTACTCTGGATATCCGTAGCTATCTGAAGCAAAAAGTAAACAGAAGACCAGCAGAAAAGTAAACAAAATGCAGCGGTTGAACTAAGATGAATTTAAGGTTTTATTTTAAAAGGAATCTAGTTGCAGAAAATTATTTAAAGACAAAACTTACAGCACATATGCAGTATAAACAATGACTAGTTAACTTATAGTTTGACTAAATTGTTTTGGTAGTACTAATGACTTCTTGAAAAACACTGAAATAATTTGTCAAGTTGGCATCTCAAGTGACGATTTGCTAGTTTTTCATACTTTTCTTCTTTTAGCATTATTGATGCTCATTGTAATATAATTAAATTACAGCACTATATAAATGTTTCTGTAACCCTAAAAGTATTAGTTAATGTGTTTTTTATCTTCAAAGGTGAAAGTTCGAACAGCATATCAATGCATAGGAGAAAACAATCAGGGATTGGAATCAGCTATCAGCAGTAGAGCTGAAATGCAAAGGAATACATAAGGTGAATAATTAAATGAAAGGGGTGTTCTAGGTTAAATTTAAAAAATAAAAGTGTACTACACCTGTGTAATAAAGCAAAAAAAAAGAGCCCCACATCATCCCAGGCAGAAAAGGGGGCACAAGGACGTATTGAGTGGGCTGAATTTCCCATGGGGGAGAGGGGGTGCTATATGCCTTACATGCCTGGGGCACCAAAATACCTTGTACCTGTCCTGGCTGTTGCCAATATTTATGAAATTTAAATCTCACAACCCTCTTATGTATTTCTTTTACCATTTTAGAACAGGGAGATACATTTTGATTGGCCTAGAAACAGTAATCATCAAGGGAGACATGTGAGAAAAGAGATGCCACCATGCCAGTTTTAAGACGAATTAAATAAGTGTATAGTGCGCCAGAATTAATGAACCTGTCAAAAATCTGGCATGTGGTATACCTTGTATAGTATAATTGATGCGCCTAATCTAGGCGCATAGCATAATATAGGCGCATAGCATATCATAGGTAGCATATTTGATGTGCCTACTTTAGGCACATTCAAATGTATCGTGCCTGGCGTATAATGTGCCTAGTTTTTGTGTACTACAGTTCATTTATATAGAGAAAAGGGCGTCAACAATTTTTTGGCGCAAAATACACCAAAAAAATGCGACATGTCTCTCCAAATCTTTTGTGAGGTCCCTTTTACCTTGCAAATATTTAATATTTGCTGCAAAGAACATGTAGTAAGCTATTTATGCCTTCATAACAGAACTGTATATACTTATGTGTTAGGCATTTTTGTACTAAATTGAGTATATCAAATTGTTATTTTATGTTTATAGTATTTATACTTTGAATTTCTTTGGAAAAATCATGTTTACATTACATATAGTGTAGACTTTTGCTTATTTTTATTCTCTTCTAAACATGAGGGTAGATTTTCATTTTTTTTCACATCCTTTATGATTGTATAACAAAGCTTGCTGTTGTATTTGATCCATAAGTAAGACCCAAAGTTATTGACCTATAAACTACTAAATTTTTCAATATTTTTCAACAAAAATAATGCTAAATTTCAACAACTACTATGCGATCAAATGCCTGGGGCTTTAGAAATTCCTTTCCTGATTAAAGGATATGCCTTGTTATAGGAAAGTCAAATTATCTCTGCTATGCCTTGTAACAAGTAAAGCTTCAGGGCCAGATCCAGTATCTTAGCTGAGAGCCCTATGAGACTACGGAGTATTTGAAAGAAGCACACTGCAATGATCCATATAATAATGCTTCAATAAATGACCACAGACAGTTTTATACAAGGTGAAAAAAAGGATAAAATTTAACA